>JANZXP010000194.1:28665968-28680950 GCA_027576715.1 Erythroxylum flavicans | reverse complement strand
AAGAAAATTAAGTTATAAGTAAATACATTTGCTTTCCAGGGCACTATATTTACATAACTCCAATAGTTTTATGGCTGAGTCAGGAGACAATGAGGTATATTATTCTGACTATGATATTGAGATTGATGAATTAAGAGATGCATATCATGAACTGTATGATCAGTATTAAAAATTGACAGTGTGGTATTTCAAAAAGATTGAGAAGTCAAAAAATAATGATGCATCATTGACAAATAAAATTAAGTCATTAAAACCTGTGAAGAAGAATTTGTTGTCTAAAAATATGTCTCTTAAAAATGATAAAAAGCAAAAAAATCTCTGAAAAGGAATTTTTGGAACAAAAGGTAAGTCAGTTAGAGAATGCATTCTTTAAGAATGATTCTATTAAGGTAAAACAATTAGAAAAAAAAGTTGCTACTTTAGAACATGAAGGAGAGAAATTTCTTAAAAAAAACATTTCTCTAGAAAAAGATCTTGCTAATTTTGTATAACCAAAATAGTAGGAACCTGGTACATGGATAAAACTATAGTAATTCTCATTCATTTATTTTATGCATTTATTGTGGTAGAAATGGTCATCTTACTCATTCCTATAACTTTCAGAGAATGAAGAAATCCTCTCAAATGTATGTTTGGAGACAAAAAGGTCAAATTACTAACCTAGAAGGACCTAAAAAAATTTGGGTACCTAAAATGAAATAATACATTCTACATATATGCTTCAAAATAGAGACAAGAGAAAATTAATGGATAGTTGATAGTGGTTGTTTAAGTCACATGATAGGTGAAATATCACATTTCAACTATATTGAAAGGAAAAATGGAGGTAATGTCGTCTTAGTTGATAAAAACAAGGCAAAAGTCACTGGAATTGGTAAAATTGTTGACTCTAATTCTAATTCTGCTTCTATTGATAATGTTCTTTATATTGATGGATTGAAACATAACTTGTTAAGTGTAAGTCAATTATGTGATAAAGGTCATAAAGTCACTTTCTATGCATCCCATTGTTAAATAATTGATAATCTTAGTGATAATATTGCATTTGCTAGTCCTAGAAATCAGAACATATATTATGCTTATTTGGAATACATGTCTTCACAAAATGTTAAGTGTTTTGTTTCATTAGAAAAGGATTCATTTTTCTAGCATAGAAGATTTGGACATGCTAGCATGAGCATCTCATTAAAATTATCCAAAAATGAGTTAGTAAGAGGACTATCAAATTTAAAGTTTGAGAGTAATCAGGTTTGTAAAGCTTGTTTAAAAGGAAAACAAATTAGAAGTAGTTTTCCTTATAAAAACAGTGTTTCTATTAACCAACTAAGTGAACTTGTACATATGGATTTATTTGGTCCTACTAGTACTCATTTTTGTTAAACACTATGGTTTTGTTATAGTATATGATTATTCTAGATTTATATGGGTTTATTTCCTATCAAATAAGGATGATATTTTTGAAGTTTTAAGAAGTTTTATAGAAAAATTCAAATTAAATAAGGGTACTGCATTACATCAATTCAGAGCGATCATGGAGGAGAATTTGATAACAGAAAATTTGAAGATTTCTGTAATGAAAATGGTATAACTCATAATTTTTCATACCCAAGAACTCCTTAACAGATTGGAGTTGTTGAGAGAAAGAACATAACTCTTGTTGATATGGCCAGGACAATGTTGTCTGAAAGTGGTCTACCTCATGGTTACTGGGCAGAAGTTGTATCTACTACTTGTTACATACTTAACAAGTGCCTTATAAAACCTATTCTCAAAAAGACCCCTTATGAGTTGTGGAAAGGAAGACAACTGAATGTTGCTTACTGTCGAGCATTTGGCTACAAGTACTTTGTATTAAATAATGGAAAAACAAACTAGGAAAATTTGGTGCGAGATCAAATGAAGCTATTTTTTTAGGCTACAATATTGTTATTAAAGGATTTATATTTTATAATAAAAGAACAAAGAGGATAGAAGACACGTACTTGATGAAGCACGACCCTCGACAATAGTAGTTGATTCAGATGATAAAGAGCATCCTCTAGTTCCTAAAATTATGTCACAAACTCGAACTACACCTATAGTACCTGTGGAATTACAAGATTAAGAAGGTCTTTCTGAAGCTAGGACAGAGCAGGCTCCTTCCCTAAGAACACCTCAACAAGAGCCTATGTAACAAAGAACACCAAGAGAATGGAGATGTCTTGATACATTTCAGTATATTCTAGGAGACCCTTATGAAAGTCTAAGAACCATATCATCTTTCAAACAAATTAGGTTTCGCTCATTCATAATTAGAACCGAAGATTGTTGAAGAGGCTCTTATGGATAAACACTGGGTTTCAACTATGAAAGACGAACTAACTAGTTTGATAAGAACAAAGTTTGGAATCTAGTTCCTCATCCATAAAACAAGTTAGTCATTGGAACTCATTGGCTATTTCGAAATAAATTTCACGAAAATGGTAAGGTGGTAAGAAATAAAGTTAGACCTATAGCCCAAGGTTATAGTTAATAGTAAGGTATTGATTTTGGTGAGACTTATGCACCTATTACTAGATTAGAATCGATTAGAATTTTACTTGCTTTTGTATGCTATATAAAATTTAAATTATTCCAAATGGATGTCAAAAGTGCCTTCTTAAATGGATATATTAGTGAAGAAGTGTTTGATGGGAAACCTCTAGGTTTTGAAAATGAAAACCATCATAATTCCATGATTAAGTTAACTAAAACTCTGTATGGTATAAAGCAGACTCCTCGAGCATGGTGTGAGAGATTAAGTAACTTTCTGTTTGAGAATGACTTTGAAAGAGGAAAGGTAGATAAAACATTATTTATTAAGAAAAAGGAGAATGATTTACTCATAGCGCAAATATATGTTGATGATATAATATTTGGTTCTACTAATCTATCCTTCTATGAAGAATTCTCAGCCTTAATATAGGGGGAGTTTGAAATAAGTATTATGGGAGAACTTTCTTTCTTTCTTGGGTTAGAAATTAGGCAAATAGAAAAGAAATCTTCATTAGTCAAGACAAATACATAATGAATCTCATCAAGAAGTATCATTTTAAGAATGCCAAACTGATGGGTACTCCTATGTATAATAGAACTAAAGTTGATAAGGATGAAGAAGGTAAGACTACGGATGAGAAAAAGTACAGAGGAATGATTGGATCACTTTTATATCTTATTAGCTCAAAAACAGATATTATGCTTAGTGTGTGTCTTTGCACATGCTTTCAATCAAATCCAAAAGAAAGCCACCTTCAAGCAGTCAAGAGGATCTTTTGCTATCTTCTCATAACTATAGATTTTGGATTATATTATTTAAAAACTGATTCATTTAATATAGTTGGCTATTGTGATACAGATTATATAGGTGATAAATTTGATAGGAAAAGCACAAATGGCTGCTATTAATTTCTCAGAGAATGTCTAATTTCTTGGTTTTACAATAAACAAAACTAGATAACGCTTTCGATAATGGAAGCAGAATGTATAGCAACTTCCAACTATTATGATCAAATCCTATGGATGAAATATAAACTCCAAGATTTTTCTCTAAACTTTGATCATATTCCTATAATATATGATAGTACAAGTACAATCAATCTTTTTAAAAATCTTGTGCATCATTCTAGGACTAAACATATTGAAATCAAACATCAGTTTCTTGGAGATCATGTTTTAGAAGAAACCATTGATCTTTTGAATCTTAAAACTGAAAATCACGTAGTTGATATCTTTACTAAGCCACTTTATGAAGATAGATTTTGTTTGTTCAGAAAAGAGCTAGGTATGTGCAGATTATTTAATATTTAAATCTGTATGAAGATTCTATGCTACTTCTTTTTACAGACATTAATTGGCTCCTTTTAATATGCTCTTCAATAAGCTCCTATCAGTTTAGAAGGCTCCTCTTAGTTTAATAAAGTAGAATACACATGTCTTAAAAAGAAAATTATTAAATAGCATCATTTTATTTTTTAAATGCATGCACTATTATGACAGTTTTTTAACATCATTGATAGAAGATATGTAGATGATCAGACCTCCTATAATAACATGTATGATTGTTCATCTTTACATGAAATCCATGTCAAGAACCGTTTAGTATATCTTGAGAAGGTTTCTTCCTTCTATTTATCTTCATCATTCTCAAAAGCATTTTTTTTACCTCTCCACACTCAAACTCTTTGTGTTTTCTCAAATCTCTTAAATCTCAATAGCTTATTTAAAAATACACTAACAAAGTCCAAGGGAAAAAAAGAAAACTTTCACTCACACTACTAGCCATGATGAAACTCTCTGTCATGAACAAGAGTCTGGAACTCTAAATCATCTTCTTTCTCACCAATAGTAGGATCACTAAACACCCCTACTGAACCTGCTTCTATCACCTCTATTAAAAAGCCTCAAGTTTTAAAAGCATCGATTTAGGAGACTCCATACGAGAGAGAAAAATGTTTTGACTATATTGTCTCTTCCTAAAGAATCAGATTATGATTCATCTTCTGGACCCAATGAACCAACGATAAAGCAACAATATGTCTCTAACTTCGGTGAAGAGGGTTTTGATGACCTAGCTCGTCAGAAAAAGAAAAAGAAGAAGGGGAAGGAGAAGAAAAAGAAGAAAGAAAAGCATAAGAAAAAGAAGAAGACAAATCTTATAATGAGGGGGAGCTAACGAGAAAGGTAATATTCCATTCTCCTTCAATTCCTACTCTCACTCTGCCTACTCCCACTCTGTCTACTATTTCTTCTAAAATTTTCACACTACCATCGACTACTCCTCGACTTAGTTCCATGTGTGAAAAATTGCTTGAAGTACACTGGATCATTATTGACAATGATTTAGATGAAGAACTTATTCGTTTAATAAGGTGTCCACAAACCAGAGGAAGTTTTACAAAGCAGGATAAAAAAGCATTTGAAAATGAAAAAAACCTTGATGCTGAACTAAGGGAAGAATGAGAATCTCGAAAGAGAAAAAAAAGAAATAAGAAAAGGCAAAGTGCCTATGGTTGAAAAGAATATTGAGGACCCTGTTATTAGGAGTGAACTATTTTATGAAGAAACATTGCTTGAAGAAATTATGAAGGAAAAGAAGTCAAAATCAAAGAAACTTACTGTACATAAGAAAGGGGAGTCTTTAGCACCCTTCAAGTTGTTTTAGTCAATGGAACCTTGAAAAACATGTACTTGTGAGATTGGAAAGGCTTGTTAAAATTTATTACTTGGAAGTTTAAAGTGAAATACTCAAGTTGGATACTTGGGGACTGGATGTAGGATTTGCTATAAGTTGAACTAGTATAAATTGACTATGTCATTCTTTCTCTCTTTTTAACTTTTAAATTTCCACGTTATAGTGTTTGTGTTTTAAATTTGCAAGGGGCTCCTTCAGTTTTAAAATTGAATAGGCTCCTTTTATTTTAATATTGTAAAAGGTTCCTTTCATTTTGAATGTTTACTAGAGAACAAGTTCACTTAACAAACTTGATATGACAAATCCATTTAGAACATTACTTCTACGTCTATGGAATTCTTATTATGATGATTGTATCAGTGATCCTTCGACTTGAGGTCTTCAAAGTTATCAGGTATAGAGATTGCTATGTTTTGATACTACTTATGACCTATTTAATCATGGGTTATCCAATAGGTAGTCATCGGATGTAGCATGAACCATATAGAGATCATTGTGTGATTAAGATAGGATTCATCACCCTAAAGTAATTAGGGAAAATATTTCGCTGTTCTCAATTAGTATTAATTCGAGAAATCCTTGGTTAAGGTGGAATGACATTTTGTAAATAGTTAACAGATGTCTTTAATTGAATCAATAGCTAATGACGGAGAATTGATATGAATGTACTCAAAAATAAAGTAGACATTAATTCTATGCTCCATGTCTAATTAGAACATTGTTTGATGAAATGATTGAATTATACTAAAAAATCATGTACAAAAATGTTAGTTAAAACTACTTTGACATTCCTAAATATTTGGGTGCTCATGATGCATTGCTAGATGTCAATCTTGATTTATGATCATAAATTGTTTAATTAGAGAATTAAAGATAAATTAAAAGAACTTTTAATTTATCTAATTCTAATTATAACTTAGTTTTAATTTATAATTATTGCCAACATATTTGGGAATCTAATGGATCTTACATAAAGAACGAGATGAAGAGAGCAAAGATATTTTATCAAGTTGGACTTGATTGTAAAGTTTGAAAAACTTTATGATTATATATGAGATATTTAATAAACAAGGATTAATATGAGATATTAGATTTTACTTAGGCATGATTGGCATTTAATTATAAATATTTGTAATTCTAATTAAATTTTAATTGAAATTAGAATTTAATTTCAGTTAAATTACTAAAATGTCCAAAACCTATTATCAATAGGCTTAAGCTCTAATAGAAATAGCACTTTTTGCTTAACCCTCTCTATAAGAGTTACAGAGTTCCTTCAACCTATACTATGGATACTGTTAGAGGTTAAACACCTGTGCAACTACGATGGTCCAGATGGATCAATTTTAGAAACAGTTCGAGGGATATAACAAGATTATAATCAAGCTTCAAAATGAGGTACGAATTAAGATTCTGCTTTATTATGATGTATATGTTAATCATTTTATAAAATTAAAGAGATCTTAGTTTTTAGGAAATAAAAAATTATGAAAAAGTTTCGTAATTATTCCTCTATAACGGGGATCTGATCCTTTCTTAATTTTCTAATAGTGGTATATGAGTAGGATTTTAGTTCTATAATTTGATTAAATTTGAGTGATTGTTGTTGATTGTAATTTTGGAATTAAACAACAAAAGGTTTTCAAATTAAATATGAAAATGTTTTAGATTAAACCCTAATACCGAATTAAGTTATATGAAATCTGAAATATTAAAGAAGAATGCCTATAGGAAATCCAAAGTATCGTTGCTAGTTTACAAAACTCCAAAATAAGGAAATTAAATATTTCTAACAGTCTTAAGGGTATAAAACACGCTACCTGGATCTATTGTGGTCTGGTATTATTGGTGGAGTCACCAATTGTTGGTAGTTGGAATAGAGGAAAACCTGATGATTGTTGCTGTTGGAGTTGCCTTTGTGATTTTTGATTATTCTGAGTCTTGGAGAAGGCTGAAACTATCACGGCTATTGGCGGCTAGGAAGGGTTGTGTTTTGATAGGTGTAGATTGCATTGTATTTTAATGGGTAGTTTGGTGTGTGTTTAGTTGTTAATTTGATTATTTAGTATGTGTTTAAGCTAGAATTGTGTTAGTTCAATTGTACATATATATATATGTGTAATGTGTAATGCATGCTCAATTTGATTATTCTGGGTATATTTCTTTAATCTCATATCTCAATCATTCAAACAATTTCATTTGTATATAAGTCTAACTTGCATTTAGGTTTACCCCTTAATTGTACAAGATTATTCTAAGTGCATCATTCAATCATATATTTATCATATACATGCTCTCCAATCCTTTTTCTAATGTTATAAGATCCTAAAATATCCAATTTATCATTCACTTTTACTTAATACACATCATTCATCTTCTTTGAATCACATTAACCTTCATAGATTCACTTCCATTCTTATAACATCTCCAAAATTTCAGATTTGAAGACTTGATGTTTAACAATCTTTTCTTAAGTTATAACCTCTATCATCACCCCAAACATAGCACTCATTTAATTTCTTATTTCCTCATCAAACTAAGTACATTTCAAGTTCCATTTAAGCCTAAATACATCATAGGAAAGCATTGATAAGTCAATAATATATATATTTTTGGGACAAGAGGCATAACTTTTTCTATGGATGTCGGATTAAAGTCATTCAAGTACACTTTTGAAGAGGACTCTAAGTTCTACAATTTCCACGAAGACTCTGAGAAGAGATTTTGGTAGTCTAAAGGGTCAAAATTGCACATTTATATAGATGTCCATTATCTGTCTGCCCAGTGGACATGTGTCCCTCCAAACGGACATAAACGGAGTTAGGAAGCTGAAAAACCTGAAAATGTCTACCCAGCGGACATAAAGTCTGCCTAACAGACATGTAAGAAGCATATCCCACTTAATAACTATCCCCACGATTTCCACATATATACTAACATCATTTTACATCAAATTCTCTAATATTCACATTCATTTATGCAAATTCATTTCATGCTAATTCAACTACCATATTAGTTGTATTAAAATCCACAAAACTCTACTCATTTGATTAAACAATCATATATATAATAAGACATATCAACATCATTTTCTGGTATACTAAATCCTTACTCCTTCCCCTTCCAAGATTATTGTTAAACACATCTCTTAAACCTAAGTTTTTCCTTTTTATTTTCTCTTCATTCTTAAATCCATTTCAGCTCAATATTAATCACAAACAAATCATACTCTATGATTGATTATAGACACCAAACAGAAAATTTATGCATATACTTTCATTATCAATTTTCTACGCATATGTTTTACTCCAATGTCACCTTCATTCCATTTCTAAACTATCATTCATATCATTTCAAGACACCATAGTAATCTTTTTCATTAGCTTCAAACTCATTTTAACTCACCTCTCTAACACCTAAAGAGATCCATATTAATACACCAAGAAAACAGAACATTAAAACCATCCATTCATCTATCAAATTTTTACACAATTTCTACATCATTTCAATGATCATTCTAACTCAAAATCATCTCAATAACAACTTAAGAAATATTGATCATCATATATATAAAAGAAAGAGATGAACCTACACATGTTTCTCATTCACGTTTTAGCATATATACATCCTTATTTTATGATCATTTAACTTCTAACTATCATCAGACATGTTTCATTCAACGAATTATAAAGCGTAATGCTTTATACTTACTTGTTTACTTCAAGATCTTCAAAATCTCACTTAACCCTAGCTTTCTTCTCTTACACGATCATCATCATCATCCAAAGGTGGTAGGGTTAGGTCTTAAGTGACAAATGAAGACATTATGATTTTAAAGTAGAAAATGAAGGGTTAAAGCAAAGCTCACGTTGAAAAGGTGAGAAAAGAGTGTCGTAAATGGTGGAGAAGAAGAATGAAGAAAATGAAGGAGGGAGCCTTTAGCCAAAAGTGAAGAACAAATGAACTGTAAGGGTAAGTTACAAGAGTGAGGTATATGGCATGGCAAGTGACACTTGTCACTCGCCACATGTCACCACCTTGTTGTTTCTAATGGGTCCTTTTTAATAACCAGTCCATTTATCTCCAATTTCTAATTTAATTGACTCTCAATTTTTAATGACATATGTCATTAAATCTTAATGTCACTTATCAAAATTTTTAGACTTAATTCTACTACCATTATCAATTATCTTGTCATTTGACATTTTTCCTAGTTCATAAATACCCAAATCTCAGAAAATTCTCAAATTTCACCAAAAATTCTAAATCAATAATTTAATTTGCCAGGTCAATTTTTAAGGCAAAATATTCACTATCCATATCATAATCATATTCAAAAAATCATTTATACCCGAAAAATGTCAAATGGGTCCATAAACAATCATTGTAAAATTTGAAAAATTCAAATTCATGTGTGTATATGCTAACATTATGCATGAGTATGAAATGCTTTTTTTTAATCTCTCATTGCTATTTCTCATGTATAGAAATTTAGGGCTCTAACCCTTAATATAGAAACGGGATGTTACAAGAGATGTTGATAGGTATAGATTGCATTATCTTTTAGTGGGCAATTTGGTGTATGTTTATTTATTAATTTGATTATTTAGTATGGGTTTAGGTTAGAATTGTGTTAGTTCATAAATATTTGTGTTTTAAGTGTTTTTTAGGTGACAACATGTATTGGAACTTCAATTGTAGGTGAGAACACGTATTTGAGCTTCAATTATATATATATGAGGTAAAGAGTTTTTAAGTGTTTCAGGACGTTCGAAGGAGTTTGACGGGAGACCCGAACTAAAACACAATCCCACGATTGTGGTAGGGAGGCCACAATCATGACAAAAGCACCAATATAAGCCCACGATCGTGTCAAATATAGCTAGAAGCTTGAGCACAGGGCAACGATCGTGGGGAATCTTTCACAATCTTGACAGATAGCCAAATAAGCTGGCCACAATCGTGTACTAAGGGCCACGATCGTGGCTTTCGGACATTGTGGACCTTGGAAAGACACTAGGGTTACCTTAATTGGAAAAGACTATAAAAGCATTAGGAGGTAACCCTCGAAAAGAGCTTTATAATCAGCCTCCATTTGGAAACCCTAAAAAGAGAGAGAAAGAAGAGAGAGAGAGAAGAAGAAGTGGATCCTGACGCCGTTGCTCTCCGGATCAGGTGGTATCCAGACGCTGCTACCTTCCCAATTTGTCCACCTAAGTTCCATTTTCTCTTCATTTTCTTTTTCATTTAAATGTATAAAGTTGATATGGATTGTATGGAAATAGGTTTCGGGTTGTTGATAATATTCTAAACTTTCTTTCGGGATTTTACTTTGAGTTAATGTTGATTTAGTTATTTTTGTGTTCATTGGTTTAGGAGTTGTGATTGATTAAAGTATTTGCATGTTTCAGTAACAAACTGAGAGGGTAAACCAAAGAAAAATGATTAGATAAGATTAGTAAGAGTTAGGCAATCTAATTGACTACTTAATTAATCTAGTCGGTAATTTCATGGAGAAAGATCCTGTGTGAGACTCGATTGTTTATTAGAGAGCTTTAAAACTAATTAAAATTGTGGGTAATTTGTAAAGTAAGAGATTATAAGTTCTATAATTCGATTAGGGTCTAATGGATATAACTCCAAAGAGAGTAATTAACCCTACGAACTTCTAAAATCAACACCCTATAAACACATAAATGGCTAGATTAACATTAATGATAAGTAAATGACACTTTGTGTTTTAGGTGTTGTTTGTGTTTGATGGCTACTGGAACTCCAGTTATTTTGGTGTGAATGTCAAAGAAGTTGTTGTCTGCGACGAATGTTCGTGTAGGAGGCACGACTGGTCGTGGGCTGAAGTGTTAGAGAACAGCGCAATGAGAGGAAAAAAATGCCCAGTGGTAGCCATGGACGGTGATAGAAGTTGTAGACATGGCAGCGAGGAATAACCGATGGCGCGAGTAAGCATGGCTGAATGGCAACCAGAAAACCCAAAATGACGGCAACATGAAATCCAGAAACCATGCTTATAGAAAACACGCCAGACTGGATTCCACACCATTTTATTTGATTTTTATATGTTATTAAACCTCCATTTAATTAAATTAGTTTAATTGAGATTAAGTAGATTTAAATTCCTAATAATTTTAAAAAGTATTTCTAATTGTTTTGAAAATTATTTTCTAAGAGTTAATTTATTATAAATACTTGGGAATTTAGTATAATTTTTCAAATAGTTGAACTATTAAACTGAATTAATTATAAAATTCAATTCAAAAATTTAAGTAATTATTTTTCTTAATATGATTAAGATTAATAATTTATTGGTTTTTAGTTTAATTTTAAAAAGTAGTTTCTGAAATTAGAATTAATTAGTTTCAATTAGATTTAAATTAATTAATTAGACTCCTTTTTGCTCAATTTATCTAGAAATTTTTTCTTTATTTACAAATAATAAGTTTCTTGATCTTTTAGTTTATCTATAATGACTTACCTTCAATAGTTTCAATTAAATCAATTAGCAAGATTTCATATTAGATATGAAGCATTAACTCTTTAAAAGAGTCAAAGTTAATAATTTTGGGATATGATGCTTAGTTGAAACATATATTATCCATTAAGTTTAGAACTAAAATGGTTAATAAAAAGTTATGAGATATCCAAAAGGTTGGATATAATCTTAAAGACTTGTTGAACAAATTGTTTGATTCAATGTATACCTATCGGAGAATGGTTCTTAAAATAAGTAGTGGGAGTAAGATGAAATTTGAAAATTTCCAATCTCATGGTAGTACATCTAATTAGAATTAGTGCCCTTGTTGATACATTTGATGTATGGTTAAAAGACTGCAAGATATTGAAAGATTCAATTTTATGATGAATTTAAAGAGTTTTTTTGAAGATGATTATTAATTTATCATGTTTGTAAGAAGGTTAGTGAGAATATAGTTGTCCTCTTCATTGGGATTACATGGAGACATATTGCTTATAGAGAACAACAATTCTAATTTACAATTGTATAGAACATAGTGGTCCAAGAACAAATCCCATTGGATTTGAAAAATTAACAACTTAATTTTAGGAATTAGATCTATGGAGAAAGATTGGAACTTGTTACCTATTCTAACTCTAAGTATATAGATAATGCACTAAAGGTGTTTAGTATTTGAGATATTTAATACTTATAAAGTATTAATGATATCCATTATTCTATGTATGAGTTGATATTCAAGTTCAAGGAAATAAGAATATTTACTTTAGAAGTAAATCCTAATCAAGGCTTATTTTACTTAAAATAATATCATTTTAGATTGGAAATTTTTCAATGTAGCAATGGTTGCTAATTAAGGCCATAATACAAAATGATTAATTGGATCAATAAGTTCTTTAGCTAACTTGATATAGTTCCTTGCATTGTTTAAAATAGTAATATACTGTGGAACATTATAGCCATTGGGTATGAAAAAGGAGCTAAGGTCTCATCAAAGATCTAAGTATGTATTTAGCCAAATTTTCTTAATTATGATGATAATTAAGATGGAAATTGTAAGAGTTAAGCAAGTGCTCACTATAGAGAATCTTATAGAAGTTTCTTATTAAGACACTGTCCTAATAGTAGTATAATCATCATACGGTGATATGGTATAGGATACTTAAACAATTGGCTTAGTGCTAGTGAGAGATTGTTAGTTTATGCCCTACAGTCAATCAATTGGTTATAGTTTAATGACAAAATAATGTAAAGGCATTCTTTATCTTGTACATTTTTAGATGTATATTATAAAGTCCATGGGATAATTATGCATTGCAAATGAAATTATAATGAGATTATAATTATGAGATTCATATTGCGTTTATGTATTATTCCTAAATTATTCCTAGTTATTGTTCTGTGAATACTGGACATTAATAGAATATAAAAAGACTAGCACACGTTATATTTTTCCTTCTAAAGGAAGTAATCAATCTTATGAGCTAAAATTTGGAGATACTTGAACAAATGTATGGGTGCTTGTTAGAAAACAAGTTCACTAAACAAACTCAAATCCATTTGGAATATTAGTTGTATGTCTATAGAATTCTCATTGTGATGATTGTATAAGTGATCCTTTGACTTCAGGTCTCCAAAGTTATCTTGTATAGAGATTGCTATGTTTTGATATTGTTTATGACCTATTTAATCATAAGTTGTCCAATTGGTAGTCATTAGATGTAGCATGAACTATATGAAGGTTGTATAATCAAAATAGGATTCATCACTCTAAAGTAGTTAGGGAAAGTGTTTTGATATTTTCGATTAGTATTGATTATGGAAATCTATGGCCAAGGTGTAATGACATTTTGTAAATAGTTAACAGATGTCATTAATTGAATCAATAGCTAATGGCGGAGAATTAATTAATTTGATTTAAAAAAGAGTAGACGTTAATTTCATGCTCTATTTTTAATCGGAATATTGTATGATGAAAAGATTGAATTATACTAAAAAAATCCTGTACGGAAAGGTTTGTAAAATCCACTTTGACATTCCTAAATATTTGGGTGATCATGAAGTGTTGCTAGACGTCAATCTTGATCTATGACTATAAATTGTTTAATTGGAGAATTAAAGATAAGTTTAAAAGGAGTTTTAATTTATCTAATTCTAATTATGAATTAGAATTATAATTTATAATCATTGTCAACATATTTAGGAACCTTATGGGTGTCACATAAAGAATATATTGAAGAGAGCAAAGATATTTTATTAAATATCTCATAATTAATCATAATTTTTTTAAAATTTAAAATTAAATATGAGATATTTAATAATTAAGGATCAATATAAGATATTGAATATTATTTGGGATACTTGGCATTTAATTAGAATTATTTGTAATTCTAATTAAATTTTAGTTGAGATTAGATTTTAATTTCAATTAAATTATTAAAATATCCAAACCCTATTATAAATAGGTTTAAGCTCTAATGGAACTAGCACTTCTTGCTTAACCCTCTCTGTAAGAGTTACGGAGTCCTCTCAACCTATTTTATAGATAATGTTAGGCGCTAGACACCTGTGCAGCTACGGCGGTTAAGATGGATCAGTTTCAGAAATAGTTTGAGAGATATGACAAGATTATGATCAAGCTTTGGAATGAGGTACAAATTAAGATTATGCTTTATTATGATTTATGTGTTAATCATTTTATAGAATTAAAGAGATCTTGGTTTTTAGGAAATCAAAAATTACGAAAACTTTTTGTAATTATTTTGCTATGATAGGGATCTATCCCGTCCCAAACTCCCAACGGTAGTGTCAAAGCATCTTTTTAATTCTATAATTTGGTTAAATTTGAGTTATTGTTGTTGAATGTAATTTTGGAATTGAATAGAAAATGGTTTGCAAGTTAAATCTTAAAAGGTTTCAGATCAAACCCTAATACCGAATTAGGTTCTTTTATGAAATTTGAAATATTAAAGATGAATGCCCATAATGTTGCGTTTAGTTACAGTCTCCAATATGCAGAGACGGAACGAGACAAAAATCTGGAGACAAAACAAAACAAAAATTAGAGACAGTGAGGTGTTTGGTTGTGATGGACAAAACAGATAAAACTGTCTCCGTCTCGAGTACAGAAATGTGTTTGGTTGTAGTTGACAGAACATAAAAATATTGTCAATGACTAAAATACCCCTGCAGTATAATATGATTGAAAATATATAATTCATTGATTATTTTAAAACGAATGATTTGTATTAGTAAAAAAGTTAACAAATAATAATAATAACAA
>JANZXP010000194.1:28646676-28656806 GCA_027576715.1 Erythroxylum flavicans | reverse complement strand
ACGCCACCCTCGCGGGGCACGGATTCGGATATCACTGTCGATATCGGGTTCGGGTCCGGCGGGAGTGGGGTGTTACAATAATGAGCCTAAAAGGTACAATTTTATTGTACAAAAATTTGTTCTATAAATGTCTCTTATTATGTTTTTCTAACTAAATCACGTACTTTGTGGATTGTAAGTTCACTAGTAACTATCCGTGTAACAAAGGATATGGATGCTTTTATAGAATTATGACAATCCTATATATAACAGGATGGATTTATATAGGGGAAAACATAATGGTTATTGTACAAAGGATTGATTAGAAATAAGTGGTGGTTGACTCCTAATCTTACATAAAGTGTTGTTTGCTCCCAATATTTGACCGAATCTTATTTCTTTGTTGGTATTAGTGAGTCTTAGTTTTGAAGTAAATTTCCATATTAGTGGTGTGAATTTATATCTCATAATCATTTATTATGTTTATAGTTTTATATTGGATGGTTTTATTGTTTTAAATGTTGTCCATTCAAATAATAACATAATTTATTCATGTTTAAATCATCTAGTAATTTCAATAATGATACAATTTTGTGGCAAGTTAGATTATATCATATTATCCAAATTGAATAAGTTGATTAGCTAATGAAAGCCTTTTAGGTGATTTACATCAAGTACGTTTATCTATTTGTGAACATTGTTGATCTCATAAAATGGTAATAAAGCCATTCGTAAAGGGAACATAGCCTCCTATCCGTTGTAATTAATTCATTTTGATACATATGGTCTAATGAATGTAGGGCATGATATGAGCCTATATACTTCATCACTTTTATAGATGGTTATACTTGGTATGGTCATGTTTATTTGATTTCTCATAAATTACAAGCATTAAATTATTTCATAAAGTATATGAATTTGGCTGAGAATTAATTAGAAAAGAAAAGAAAAGCATTAAAAACTAATTGAGGACTAGAATATTGTCTAACAAGTTCAAGATATTGTGTGATGAAAAAGAAATAAAAAGATAGTTAACCATTCTTCGAACGCATAATAAACCGACATTATGAAAATATGTAATAGAATGTTACTAGAAATTGATAGGTCCATGATGGCATAAGTAAAATTTTCAATTACTTATTAGAATATTATATTACTTATAACCAGTTATATACTTAATTAAGTACACAAAAATAGTTAAGAACACCTCATGTAAATTATGGACAGGTAGAAAACCTGATATGAAAAGTTGGACCATATGGGTATGTTGTCTTTGTTTATGACTTGTCTCACAAATATAAGAAACTATGCCCATGAGGGAAGAAAAGTATCTTTATTAAATACTCTAAAAATTCAAAAGGATATGTGTTAATCGGTGAACAAGGTGATGAAAGAGTAATTAAATTTAAATCATAAGATGTCATCTTTTTTAGAACACGACTTTCCAAAGTTACATTAAAATAGGAAAGGACCTATTTTTATAAAAGTCTCTTGATTAGAATGATTCTATTATGGGAAATTATGAAGCGCAACTTTATCCGAGTGGGATTATTCTTGAACTTAAAGGATTAACTCATGGACAATTAAGGTTGCAATCCATTGAAAGTTTACCTACTATATTTGATCTGAGTAGGAGTAATAATGACATTCATGAATCTATTTCTCATAGACCTTATTTACGTCAAAGTAATCATGGAGAAATCATTTTGAAATCAAGGAGAAATTCAAATGATTATCTGACAAGAAGAGGATGAGCCAAGGAATGTACATGAGGCTCTTATTGGTCTTACTAAAGACGCATGGATGAAAGCAATGAAAGAAGAAATGAATTCTTTAAGCTTGAGTCAAGTATGGAACTTGGTTGATGTCCCTAATGGACACTAAACTATTGGGAACAAATGGGTTCTTAAGATAAAAAAAAAAGTTGATGGTAGTATTAAAAGATAAAGGCATGTCTTATAGCTAAAGGGTATATACAACATGAGGGAATTTATTATGATGAGAAATTTTCACCTATTATAAGTTTTGCTTAAATTCGCCTCATCTTGGCTATAGTAACTAGTTTGGATTTTAAATTACATCAAATAGATGTAAAGACTACTTTTATATATGAAGAATTAAAATAAGAAATCTATATAGAACAAACTGTAGGTTTTAATAACACTGGCTAAGAATTTAAAATGTGTCATTTACTATAATTGCTTTATAGTCTGAAGTAGTCATCAAGGCAGTAGTACATTTGTTTTCATAACATAATTATTTCATACACTACAACAAAATATGGAGTTTAATGACACAAAATGTGGAGTTTTTAGACGCTTTTTTACGTCTAAAAAATAATTTTAGATGCTTTATAAAGCGTAAAAAAAACAAGTGTCACAAAAACTATTTTTGACATTTTTCTTAGACATATAGATGGGTCAAAAAAATATACAGTTTTTGTGTATCTAAGCGTCGAAAATCTATTTACACAGATGCGTCGAAAGCATACATTTTTTATTATGTTCTTAGACATGTAAATGCTATTTTAGACGCTTTGTGTAAGCTTTTAGATTCTTTCTCTGTCAATATTTTTCACTTTTAGATAGTTTTTTGTGTCAAAAAATTCTACCATCTTTGAGTAAAAAATTAAACTTACAATTTGCCTTATGCATCTTTTTTAAGATCACTCACATATTATTATAATAAATTAATCACATATTTATTATTATAATAAATTTTACATATTAATCTAAAATATTATTATAACAAATTAACACTTTTGTTAATCAATTATTGCCACTTTGACTTGAAGAATATATTTATTCCATTATTGCCCTTGAGGTTTGATTACATTGCTTATAAGGTCTTCCTCTGCAAAAGTTGCGACAGATGCAACATTATTAACCGTGTGTGCTCATTAATCATATGAAAAGAGAAAAATGAATTCAAGGATTTATTTTGTATACACAAGAAGTTCAACCCAATACATATTAGACATTTTATAGTATTCACAACTAAGTCAAACAAAAAGAACATGAACTTCGCAGCTATAAATCTCAACTTTAAAAGAACATCTCTAGTACATTTCCTTACAAGTCAAACCTCACATTCCATTGACCGTTCATGTCTGCATTTAGAGTCCAATTATTTTCCTTAATCTAAAAATAAGGCACCTAAAAGATAGAGAGAAGAAAAATAACTTATAACACTGCAAATGCAAGTTAATTATATGATTTCATGAAAAATTACAATGTCAAACTTCTGGATTAGCTAAGAAAGCAAAGAGAAGTGAAGCATATTTGACAAAATCGTGTCATATAACTTGGCCAGAACATCACGACTGCGTATAAGCGTATTAAGCGACAACAGTTATTTTCAAGACTAAGCCATTTTACGAGCTTGAAACTTCCAGCAAGTTTACGAGCTTTCCTCATACCAACTGCATCAAATGGAAACGAATTTGTCCTAAGAACCCTCGCTAGACTTCATGCAATACCATTATACCCCAAAAAAGACCTAGAAAATAACTGACCATAAAGACAAAGACTTAAACCAAGACCAATTGTAACATTAACTGCAATTAGATCACTCACTATTAAATTAACCTTATCTAGTGCTTCCTTTACAACCTGTAACATGATATGATGAAAATCGCATATTTAGGAGCAATTGTCAACGTAATCAACAAGTGACTTATGCATGAAATTCATTCATACGGTTAATTTCGCAGCAGAATAACAATGATGCAGAGCAACATTGGATTTGACAATAGAATAACAGCAAAGCAAAAAGAATGTAATGTAGAAAATACAGGACAAAAAGAAAGAAGTAGTAAGATCTGTTTCTGAATTTCTGGACAGAAAAACTGAATATCTATGACTTAACATGCAACAGTGGCAAAGAAAGGGGAAAAATATCACAACAACACCGATCAATAAATTAAAGTAAGAAAATAAGAAAAGCAACTTCACAGCTTTCTAAATATTTGTAAAAATATGGAAAAAATATAGAACATAAAACCAATAATTCAAAAAAAACTTACGGTTGGTGGAGCTAAACATGGTATTCTACAATTATGAAGGCCCAAAAACAATTGATCCTGAAACCAAAATGCAGAGAAGATAAAAATTTTATTAGACATAAAAAACATAAATGAAAAGGAAATTAACTCTATGATGCAGATTGTTGGCAACGTAAAAGAGCAAAAAGGATTAGGAAGATTGAAATGATGAACACCGAGTCAACATAGATAACTCACCCTAATATCGACCATTTCTTTATTCGCTCCTCAAAAGGTCTTACTATAGAAGTGAATCAGACACAACCCTAGATAGACTGTTTGATTTACGTAACGAGTTAACTCAGTGTAGATTAGACAAATGAACTTCTCCAATAAAGAACAAGACTACCAAAGTGGTCTGAGTGTTGGAAGTTACCTTCTTTTTGAGCAATGACACTTGCCGCTAGCTGAGTCGGAAAACTTGCAGGAGACGTTATCGGAGTGGTCGTGCTCGTGACATCTTTTCTTACTGTAAGGCACCAACGAGATTTGTGGTTTCCTGGCAAAAATTGTCGGCAACAAGAAGATTGATGACCATTACTTACCATTTGAGACGCTGTCGTCTCCAATAATCGTCGAGGACATGAATGATAAGTTTGACGACA
The DNA here is from genome assembly GCA_027576715.1 of Erythroxylum flavicans. Classification (NCBI taxonomy): domain Eukaryota; kingdom Viridiplantae; phylum Streptophyta; class Magnoliopsida; order Malpighiales; family Erythroxylaceae; genus Erythroxylum; species Erythroxylum flavicans. The sequence goes on along the minus strand of JANZXP010000194.1, from coordinate 28,652,180 downwards.
CACTGAAGCTATACTTTGTAAACTTAAGCTCAGTACTCTTCGCATTTGAGCCAAAAATGCTAGGTTTCATGAATTCAAGAGTCATAATATGAGGTTGCGACTGGACAAAGCTTGAAGGGACTGTCATCTAAACTTGAGGATTGAGATATAATAGGTCATTGATTGTGCCTTGGCCTATTTTACAGTTACAAGATTCTGCTATATTTTCCTATTTTTTAAGATGTTTATTTTAAAACATAAAGACACACATATAAATGATAATGTTCATAAAATAAATGTACATTACAAATAAAATTATGAAGATATCATAATTATGAGATTTATCTTGCATTCATATATTATCCCTAGGTTATTCTTAGTCATTGTTTTATTAAGACTAGACAATAATATATCACATATTGTATTTTTTCTATAAAGGAAGTAGTTGATCTTATAGATTAATGTATGGAGATACTTAAACAAACAAATATATAAGTGCTTATTAAATAACAAGTTCACTAAATTGACTCAATAAGAGAATTTCATTTGGAACATTACTTGTATATATATGAAATTCTCTTTATGATAATTATGTAAGTAATCTTTTAACTTGAGGTTTTAAAGGTATCTCATATAGGGATTGTTGTATTTTGATACTATTTGTAACATATCCTTGTCAAAGATAGCTCATTCGATATCATTGAATATAACATGAACTTTATGGATGTAATTAAGTTATCAACATATATGGAATGAACTTTGAGAATATTTTTCAAATGTAATTAATAGAATCATTTACTAATGGTGGAGAATTAAGATGATTAGACTCAAATAGAGTAGACATTAATTTTGTACTTTATGTTTAATTGAAAAATTATATAATGAAATGATCAAATTATAAGCAAAAATTATGCACATAAAGATTGGGTAATATTTAGGTAGTTATAATGCATTATTAGATGTCAATCTTGATCTATAAATATAAATTATATTATAAAGCTTGAAAAATTTTAGGATTAAATTTGAGATATTTAATAAATAAGAACTAATATGCAATATTAGATCTTATTTGGACCAATTTAATTAAAATTAACTGTAATTCTAATTAAAGTTTAATTGAATCTAAAATTTTATTATCATTAAAAAGTCCAAACCTTATTATAAATAAGTTTAGGCTCAAAAGAAGGTAGCATTTCTTGACTAACTTTCTCTCTGAAGTACTTGTAAAATTCTCTCAATTTGTTTGTATGCAAATCATTAGAGGTCATATATGTGTGTGACTATGATGATTGCATTGAACTAGTTTGAATAATTGTTTAAGAGAAACGTAAAAAAAATGATCAAGTTATATAATAAGATGCAATTCACATTTAAGCATTAATCATAATATAAAATTTGAAGTGATCTTTTGAAATCTCGCCTAATTTTTTAAACAGCACTGTCTCTCTTATACTTGAGTTATGGAGGCAGCACAAATTCCTCAATTGTTCTCATACACGATAGAATCACCTAAGGATTGAACAGTATTCATAATTGGACGAGCCTTGCACATGGCCTCCAACGGCACAACCTTTGGCATAGTAATTCCTCTCCCCTCTGTCATGTCAATATCCTTATCTTCACAAACCTTTTCCCAATCGAAGCATTGAATTAACGTGGCCAACGTTAATCCCAGAACACGGAGGGCCAAATTCATCCCAGGACACGACCTTCTTCCCAAGCCAAATGGCATGTAACTACCGGGAACTCCATTACCTTCAAATCTTTCAGGTTTAAAAGTATCTGCATCCTCCCAGAGTATTGGATCTCTATGTAAAGCCCATGCATTTGCCAATATAACCGTGCCACGTGGTATGTGGTAACCTTCAATGGTGCAATCCTCGGATGCCATGTGCGGATCAATAACAGGAACTGCTGGATACAATCGAAGTGTTTCCGAAATAATGTTCCGAAGATATGACAACTTGGCAAGATCAGGCTCATCTACGAAGCGATTTTGCCCAACTCGAGAGTCTATTTCCTCTTTAGCTTTAGTCAATATTTTGGGATGCCTGAGTAGGCAAGTCATTACCCATTCCAGTGTGGTTGATGTCGGGTCAGTTCCTGCAGCTAGGAGAACCTGCGTATATAACCATTCAAACATCAGAAAATATTTTATTGATAGTAGTTAACATATACAATCCAGTTAATTTGCTGATTGGGCTCACTTACCACTATCATTCCTTTTATAATTTCATCTGTAAAATACTCAGATTCTGACTGCTGGATCCTAAGCAAAATGTCAACTAGAGTTTTCGTGCTCTCCGAAATCAATTTGCTTCTACACTCCTCGACTATACCCTGCATAAACTCGTCGAACCTTTTAGCAAGTTTCATCAGCTTCCCCTCGTACCGACCACCATCAATCCAATTCCAAATGGGGAAGAAATCTCCTGGATTTGATGAATCATAAAAAGTTGATAACTCCTGAATCAATTTCTTGAACTCACTTGCCTCCTTAACCTCGGTCACCTCGTCACCAAAATATCTCTTACCTGTGATCATTCTCATCATGGTATTAAGAGTCAGATCGTGGAATATTGATTTTAACTCTACCTTAGCAAAACCTTGTGACGATTCACGGTACAGTTTGGTGATAACTCGCTTGAGTTCCTCTTTGCGAACGTATAGAAGCATGTTAAGACGATGGTTTGACAATAACTCCATGGTACTAACGCGACGAAGGTTGCGCCAGTGGTCACCATAAGGAGCATAGTCCATGGCTGTGTAGTTGTAACCAACATGCTTAGCCACAAGAAACTTGGGTCGGTTTGCCAGAATGATATCGTTTTTACTGAAGCATTCTTCGATGGCTGACGTCGACGAGACAACTACTACTCGCCGTGACCCATATCTAAGAGAGAAGATAGGGCCATATTTCTTAGCAAGGCGGTGGTAAGTACGATGTAAAGGTGGCTTTTGGAGATGGAGGTGACCTATAATTGGAATCCCAGGTGGGCTTGGCGGAAGTTTTCTTTGGGACTTTTTAGTTCGATAAAGCTTTTGAGCAGCAAAGAGAAAGATGAGAGTCAGTGCGAGATAAAGGGTCGTCTCTGTCATTTTCGCTTGGTTTAGGTCTTGAATTGAGAAGCAGGTAACTAGCATTTATCATTTATGGTGCAACAACAAAGCATCCAAGATTCTGTACTATTAGAATTTCAATTTTAGTTTTTATCTTAAAGAAAATTATGTGTAGAATTTATGCATATTTTGTTATTTGCTCATTTGCATATTTATACAATTATTAGTTCAATAGTAACCATACATTTGTTACTAAATACAAAACAAAACAAAGGGCTGAGATGTATTATGTTGTAACATAATTGTACAGACCAGCTTGCATGAGTGAATTCCTATTATAACCTTTTATATGAAATTCCTATTGTGTCCCTCACTTCTTGTTTGTTCTTCTTTATATGTTCTTTGTTAACACTCCAACTCAAACTGAACCGAGGGCTTTGAACTAGGTTCAATTTGGTAATCAAAGAGAAAAATCTCTCCGACGTCAAGGGCTTTGTGAGGATATTAGCGAGTTGGTCTACAGTTTTAACATATCTGACCTCAAGTTTTCCTTATTCCACTTTGTCTCTGATGAAGTGTAATCCACTTCGATAAGTTTTGTTCTTGAGTGAAAGAGTGAGTTTTGAGCCAGCGATCAAGCGTTGTTGTTGACGCTCCACATAGTAGGTTTGTGAGAGAGAGAGAACCTTAACTCAGATAGTAAGGATGTGAGGTAGATGAGTTCGGTAGACACTTGTGAGAGGGCTCGATATTCAAACTCGGTGTTAGACTAAGTTACTGTCGATTGTTTCTAAGAGAACCAAAAAATGAGGTTTCCCCCTAAGAAGACGCATCCTCCGATTGTTGATTTTTGATCATCGGGAGAATTAGCCCAATCGGAATCACTGTAGGCGTCGAGGTCGAGAGGAGTAGATGAGGTTGAAAAAACAGTCCCACAATCTAGTGTGTATTTAGAGGATTATGTAAAAACTGACTTTATTTATTTACTACGAAGTTGATGTCTAGTCTTGTATTACACAGATACTGAAGTGTTCCTATGATACTTCGGTAGATTGTTGGGTGTTCAAAGGGTATGCAATCACGCAGAGATAATTTAGTTGCTGCAATGATTGGTGTGGAACAGGGCTTGCATTAAGACATGTTGGTTCTAGTAAGTAAATCTTTGATGTAATGTTTCGGTGGAATATATAATCCATTTATGTTAATATATACTTTAAAACCAAGAAAATGATTTATGCTTCCAAGCATTTTAAGTAAAAACTGGGACTATAATTGACTGATAACTGCATAAATAGCTTGAGTTAAATTTCTTGTGATTAGGATATCATCCACATAGACTAGTAGCATTATAATGATTCCATTATTGTTTGAATAAAAGAGAGAAGTATCTGACCTTGAATTATGAAACCCCCACTGAGACACTACATGTTTCAGTTTATGAAACCAAGCCCAAGGGGCTTGTTTCAACCCATAAAGAGCTTTAGCCAGTTTGCAAACATGATACGGATGTATTTGCTTTCAAATCCTTGTGGCTGATTTTTACAAACAGTTTCATGTACGTCCTTATGTAGAAATGCATTATTGATGTCAACTTACTGGATATCCCAATGATGAGAAACAACAAGTGACAGAATTACTCTAATTGTGGAGGCTTTCATAATAGGGTTGATTAAACCCTTTGATGACAAATTGAGCCTTATGTTTAGAGGCAGTCCCATCAGCATTATACTTAGTCCAGAACACCCATTTTGTGTTCGATCAAAAACAAAAAACATGCTTGGTTTGGCGAAACAATAGATTTCAAAAACCTTTTCTGAAATCAAAATATAGCGGAAGCATAAACACCAAATCAACATGCTTTAATCCATACATGATACGGTATTTAGAAAATAAATAACATAAGAACTAAATCGGAATATTACCGAATCCTTGCTGTAGCTTTGACTCCTCGCTGTTATGTCCTTAACCAATATGATTTACCACTTGTTCTCCTTGGATAGCTTAGTTATCAAGATCTTTTGGCGAGAAAGGAGAAGAAAAATTAGATAACAAACTTTTTGCTATATTCGATTAGTTGAAAGAACCAAAAAATTGAGACTCTCTTTTTCTTTGGCTGAATGTGTGGAGAACTTGTTGATAGAAAAAACCAAACATACGCCATCATTTAGTTCTCACGTTCATTTAGCATCAAATGCTAAAAGATGAATTACTAAAGAGCTTTACGTCCACATTCATGCTTTTATGAATAAGCATAACCAAATGTGAGTGGGAGAGAGAGTGGAGAGCTTTATTCATTTTATCAATAAAAGGAGCTGTACGTTTATGACTTTAAAACAAGCCATAAAAAAATATTTAATGATGGGAGTGAGTGGATAAAAGCCATGTACGTTTATTAAGTATATATACTAAGGACGAAGGGGATGGACGACCACGGAATTCATCTCCTTCGTCCGTTTAATCTGACA
>JANZXP010000194.1:28617339-28640671 GCA_027576715.1 Erythroxylum flavicans | reverse complement strand
TTACCCTTTTCAATTGTACACACACATTAATAATTCTTTGGTCCTTCAGACTCTATAACTGTTCCTAAGTACATTTTCATGAAAAGTCAAGCTTATTACAAGTCTGGTAGGTTTTTATTAAGAACAAATGTAATAAAAAACACAGACTTAGTCATTTACTCGGAGGCAAACATTGGTGATGAATGTCGATCCAGTTACTCGACTAAGTCATTTATTAACAGCTTGGTTGAAGCATCATTATAGCCTTTTGAAGCGAATGCACTCATTTATGATGCGTGTCAATCCGATTACGCAGCTATATCACATTTTCAACTGGCTACTAGCTCTATTCAGAACTTGAAGGCTAGTAGAATAGTGATTTATTTAACAAAATTTTTTTACCTACCTTGTTGTTTAAGCTACTCATTTCCATGAAAAGTACTAGTTAAGCTACTTTAGTTAAAAGACCTTAAATTATGAATGAATGAGACAACCTATAGGGTGCTAAATTTCCACTAAATCCTAATTAAGTTGTATATTTATCTAAAGACTCCTAATTCATTAATTTTGCGAGCTAATGATTATTTACAACCTAATAGACTATGTTTAAAATTAAATAAATTCCACTCCATTTAAGCCATTAACACATTCAAACAGTTCACACAATGCAACCTAATAACTATCATACCATATACAAAATCACATTCAAGATAAAAACACACAACCCTCCCCACACTTGAACAACACATTGTCTTCAATGTGAAAAGGGTACACAAACTAACCAGGGGGAATTAAAACACAATATACGAAAAACATAAGAATAAGATACTAACAAAAATGAAAAGAAAAGGTTTAGAACACGAAACCATTTATGGTAATAGAGGTGGTGATGGCGATAGTGTTAAGACCAAATCCTCTTGACATTGAGAGTATTTCCCTATCTTATAAGTGATTCAAAAGAGTAAAAGAATTAACAATACAACTGTTCCAAATCATTCAAAACTTATTTAAGAATTTAAAACAAACTTAGCTATACAACAATTTAAATCTAACTACAAAACGTGCTAATTTATGGTCATTAGCTTGACCTTCATCCTTTAAAACTCAACCAAGATCAATTATGAGCGGCTTGCTTCCACCCTTTTCATTCAACATCAATTTTGTAGCCTGTGAGTAAGCTACAAATTGCAAAATGATCAGAAGGACAATATTGATAGAGTTGAAAAAACCAATTAATTTCATCAATGTCCTTCTCATTAACAAATTGTCAATAAAATAGGGAATAACGAAACTACCTGAACCTTCCATTGAATCCAATAGTTTGTCCTATACAAAGGTGAGTTGCTCTCTTTCTTCCTTAATCACCTTCGTCTCCTTTGCTTCTTTCGCTTCATGAACAGAGACCTTCATTGCTTCTTCAAACTCTATGTCTATTTTCATCTGTTGTTTGTCCTCTTATTCTTCAAAAGATTTGAACACATGAATTATCTTGAATGAGCTACTAACTTTTGGATTCTTAAATACATAGTTCATGTTGAATGTCTCTTCATCATCATCAATCCAAAGGGTAGGGTTCTGTGTATGGACAACTATCCTAGATTTTTCGATGTTCAAACATGGTCTACTAAGATTTGGCAGATAGTATAAGGGGTTTCCATCCTTTCCTTCATCCTTTTTCTTGAGTTCTTGGTCTTTTATAAGGTCAGGATTAGCTTGATTTCTCGATGGTTCTTCTAACTCTACCCTATTCCTAAGTATGATAACATGAAATGGCTCTATTGAATTTACTTTCATGCTGCGCAAATAGTTTTCCACACTTTGCTTACAAAATTCCATGGAAAGCTGACCTTTGCGAACTTCTAGATTGTGAATAGAAGAGGCATGATCATTGGTAACTTGCTTAAACTTCTTTTCTAATCTCTTCTGGTTCTCTTCCATGTCTGTTAGCTTATCTATGATTTTGTCTAATTTGGAATCCCATAAACTGGACTCATCTTGCTGAAATTCTGATAGGACTTGATGTCCTAAGTGAGTCCCTACATTGTTAGACCAATAAAAATTCGGGTGGTTCTGCCACCCTGAAGTGTACGACTTCATATAAGAATGATGATTTCCCTAACCAAAATGGGGCTCATTGAAATTTGGAAGAGTCCCTTGCTCCCTATAATATACATTCTCTATGATTGTTCTTTTTATCTCCTCTTAGCATTCAACTCTTCAAATGTCTTATTCTCACTCTAAGATGTCTTGATGTGTCTCCAGTTTATGCCCTAATTTTTTCTAAAAATAATAACAAAAGATAGTGAAAAAGCCTTAGACTAAAGAACTAAACTAATCGCCTCCCTGGCAATGGTGCCAAAAACTTGATCGCAAGGTTATACATGCTAAGTTTTAATATTTATTAACCTTGGTAAATTCCGTAAGCGCATGGGTTGTTTACATAGTACCTAAAGTATCGATCCTATGAGGAGGGCTATACTAGTCCTAAAATCTAAGGTCGTACTATACTACAATAATTCAAAATAACTAAACTAATGCAGAAAATAAACCAATTAAATAGTTAATTTCAAGATTTGAGTTGCAGAAATCTAAATAAGAAAACAAGTCACATAAACCAATCCCAAAACCAACCTAGAAACCATCAAGTGAGAGAAAGGGGGTTTTAATCTGAAATTAAAAAAATCTAATCAATTGTGCAATTATGAATTAATGGGTCTAGACGGTCCTAGGGTGAATTTCTCTCTCTCGAGTTATAATTTTTAACCTTAATTGATAATCCTTAATTTAAACTATGAAATTATGATCTCTTGATTCACAATTGACCCAAATCCTAAATTAATTCTAAATTTTCTAATAACCTACCGAAAACCTATGCTCGATCTCTCATTACACAATTCTACCGGTTCGATTTAATTCTTTACCTATCAAATCACCTAACTATTATTAGCCTAATTTGATTATTTTCACTCAGCTCACCCTCTCAGTTTATTGCCAAGTTATTAAGAGCATAACTAAATAACAATTAAATCGATAAAAAACACAATCAATCAAACTTTATTAATCTCAAAAATCAAAATCCTAAAGGTGAGTATAAACAATAACTCAACATTTAACACAACCTATTCTCAACACCTATTTCAATTTTATACATGAATAAAATTGAAATAACTGGAAAATATGTCGGTACGGAATTGCGGAGGCAGCGATAGTAGGAAACCACCTGTTCTGGGAAGTACGTCGCATCAAGCTTCTTCTCCTTGTTTCTCTTCCTTTGTCTCCTTCCTCAATCTCTTGATTTCTCTTTAAGGTTTTCCGAAATTGGCTAACATAAAAGCTCTCTTTTTCAGACTCTCCAAGGCTGCTGCATCTGTCTCATAATGATGTGTCTATACTTTGGACAATCTAGGTCAAAGTCGAGGTTAAAACGGACCAAAAAATCTTAAGAAACTTGAGTTTTTGTTTCAGCTCGATGCAGGCCATGATCATGGCAGCACTTAAACCTTTCTATCACGATCGTGGCTCAATATGCACGATTGTGGCCTGAATGGAAGCTCTCTATCATGACCGTGCCTCCATGTGCACGATTGTGGCCTGGCTGCTCTGGCTCGTCCCTCTATGTCACGATCGTGGGCTATGTCTTTGGCCCAAAACTCTTTGCAACTTCTCCGTTCTTCGCCGTTTACCCTGAAACACTAACAAACACATCAAGGCATCTAAAAAATATAACAATTAAGCTCAAAGACTCATACTAACCCATAAAAACACTTAAACATACAAACTAACACAATTAAAACCTAAATACACACTCAACACCCAAATTTATACTAAATACATAACAAATTAAACCTTAAAACATAATGCAAATGACAACTATCAGCTAACTATAGAGATGTTCATTAGTTGAGTTCTCCCTATCTCCCTTTACTAATCTAGAACTGAACCAACCTAACTTTAAATTGATTAATGTAATTCTTTCCAAGAAGACATCATTAGCCTAAAAACTTCAACCAATCAACTAGTGAAATTCCTAAATCATGTGACATTCTAATTAAATCTCAGGCCCTTGACTGATTAATGATTTAGTAGTTGCTAGTTAACTAGCTAAACTCAGTAGCAATTACGGACTAAAGATAAAACAATAGCAATCAATTCACATTCAAATATATGAAAACATCTCTCAATTCTATAAGAACAAGAATTGTAAATAAATTGGCTTAAACATCACACAAATACTGAAATACTCGTAATGTTATAATTAAATAGAAAATAATAGTCTCAAATTATCCAAATAAAGAACTAAACTAAAATTCTAAAACTTTTCAGCAAATTAAATTTGAAAAACTAGATACAAAGAGAGTAAGAGTGAGACAGACTCATTCTATTGATAGCCAGACTCAATAGATTGACAATCGCTTTGATCCGATAGTTGAAAATGTGAAATCCTCCTCTAAAGGTCTTAACCTAGATCAATTCCAATGTTTTTGTATCTCTCGTATCACCCGAACACCTCCTTGCACTAGCCTTCTTCATCAATAGCTCTCAAGTTTTATTTTACTATAAAATTGAAGTGATATGCTCGATCTCCCTTTATTTCCACTATTGTCCTTTCTTTTTGTTGGCTGTCGAGACACCCAAAAGACACACTTAATAAACTTACTCTTAACTCTTCCATTTTGAAGAGATAACGCCAGGTCCTTTGCTTTGTTTACGTTTCACTTCATTGCTCCATGTACGATTCTTCTTCGCCTACCAGCTATTGTGTGTTTCTTCTACTTATGTGTTTCTATCTTGACTGTTACTTTGCTTCTTTTGTTTCTGCTCATTTTGGAATGTTATTTTGGTATTTATTTTCTCTCCCTTTGCACTGTCGTTTTTGTTTCATCTCATCTTAGTTGCTTGGCTTCTTATAGACTCTGCTGTTGTCATTTTGACTATCCTCTGCTAACGGTGTGCTACATTTTGGACTTATTTCTGGTTGTTTCTTCTGTTGTGTGTATGGCTTGCTCCTCTACTTCGTCTTTTTACTTTTGTGTGTTTGGCTTCTGCTATTGTTGTTCTACTTTAGGCTATTGTTGTTGTTTTTTCTTCTTTTTATTGCCATATGCTAATGTTTTGCTTTACTTCCCATTGCCACCTACGTTATCATTTTGATGGTTTCTCTAATTGCATCAAACCATTAACCTACAATAAAAACATTTTAACTTAGGTTAATTTTTTAGGAAAATTTAGAAGAAATAACTTTAGGCCTTAAATAATAAAATATGAATAATCATGCCCAATATGTAATAAAAATAATTAAATGGACTAAGTTTAGAATAATAAAAGATGTTATATTTTGCACTTATCACTAAGTTAATAAACTCTCATTAACCAACCTAAGCATTTTCCATTCGGTTCACTCTCTCCATTTATTACTGAAGCATGAAATTACAAAAAATAATCACAACGCCTAAATGAATTAACACAAAAATAACTAGATTAACATTGAATCAAGTTTAAATAAATCCCTAAAGAAAAGTTAGAACATTATCATCAATCCCAAATCCATCAACATCATTATATCCATCTTACACATTCAAAGATGAAAAATGACAAAGATGAAAAGGAAATGTTGACGGGATCAAGATGGTTTGGGAAAACAACATTAGCAGAAACCTGCTCCCCTCTCCTCTTCTTCCTTTTCTCTCTCTTCTTCTTCTTTCTTCTTGGAGTTTTCTCAAAGTGGTAGAAGTTAAACCTAAAAAATTAGGGTTTTCCCCCTCTTTTGCAGTCTTTTCTAATTAGGGTAAAAACTAGGTTTTACTAGGGCTCAAAAACTCAACAATATCCATCAAAAGTTGAGTTTAGAAGTCAGTCTGCATCTGTTGTCATGCAGGCCAGGACCGTGACCCCTTAGGCCATGATCGTGGTACTTGGGATTTTGCTTCTACCAGGCCTATCCATTATGTTTTTGTCACGATCGTGGACCATATGCCATGATCGTGGACTTGGATCTTCCTCTAGGCTTCCTCCAAATGTTGTCCGTTCTTCGGTATCTGATCTTAATACTAACAAACACATCAAGGTACCTCAAATATACAAAATTAAAGCTCAATAGCATGCTCTAACCCATATAACGCTTAAAACACACATATCTAACCAATTAACACAATTTTAAACCTAAACATGCATGAATCAATTAATTAACCACTAAAAATTTACTAAAGCCTATTAAAACATTATGTAACCTAGAGCAATCATTATACTCTCAATTTTAACCTGAATCAAATAGACATTTGAGTAATCAATGTTTGGAATGGAGAAATCTAAAAAACTAGTTGCTAACTTTGAGCTAATTATGCCTGGAACTCTAATTGCAAGTGTTACTCAACCAGAGAATGTGGCAAGTAGGACTTTGAAACTGTCACTAGGAGAAAATCAGGTAGAAAGAAAATGACTCCATTCTTGACCATGGTCAGCCCATAGCCTAGCTAACTCGGGCCAAAAATATGCCTGGCCATGCCAAGCTGGGCGGACCGGGCCATAATTGCCATGCCTAAATGCTTCCACTAAAAAGCTACTTATAAGAAATATGATTTTATATAATAAGGTATAGGTAGCTAGTATTTTGGAGACCAAAATAAGAAAAAATAGTGACAACTTGCTGAAATATTGTCCAGTTTAATGGAAATAAATCACAAACTTCAATGCTCATCCTAATGGTAAGATGGCAATCTTCTTTAACTCCACTGTTGTATCTATTTGTCCTATAATTGTTTTTGACTAGATGACTTACCTGGAGATCTCAAATAGGGTTTGTCCTCATCCTATATAGATCTCTTATGTTTATGTAAACAATAACGTTTATGAGAGAGCATTACTATGTAATCAAATTAAAGATACTTCAACTTTCATTAACTGTCTATAGATTATCATCGGTGACTTTAATTATATTCTTAAATTTGAAGAGGCTAAAAGTCAAAGCTTAACGGGATGTCCTTGTTTGATTTCAGAAGTTGTATTAAAGTGGCACAATTTATTTGATATTTCAACTGGGGGTAACTTCTTTACCTAGGACAACAAACAACATGTTGTGAATTCCACTAGGAAAAAACTGGATCATAGCATGACAAATACTGAATGGATGTTGAAGTTCCGCAACTATTTCTTAACTTAATAATGTAGAAACTTATCAAATCATACTCTAGTTCTAACTCAGACTAATGTAGTTAATCCTAGGAATCCATTCAGATTTAATGACGTTTTAGTTGATGTGACAAGCTTTCAAGATACTATTTGAAAAGCATTAAGAGCAAGGATATTTTGTATTAATTAGTAATCTTCTTTAGGAAACTGAGTATCATCAGAATGGAAATGAAGATCCTTTTCAAAGACAATCTTGGCAAAACTCACCACCTATTTAACATTGCTAAGGGTCACTTAGATTTTATGCAACAATACATTTACAATAATCCTAAATCTAGTCAATTGTAGGAATCGGAGAAAGTTGCTCTGTAAAATTTTTATAAAGCTTTTTGGTTTGATAATTCCTTAATAAAGTAGAGATTAAGACTAGAATGTTTGAAGAATGGAGATAGAAATACCTCTTTCTTCCATAGATTTGTCATTGCTAGAAGAGCTTTGAATATAATTATTTCACTAGAGTTCGATAACTTTAAGTTAAATTAATAAGCTTAATCGAATAAAGGTGCTTTTAAATATTTTTTTGAACTGTTGAATAAGCCTTCTAGAGCTCATTCTTCTATACCCCTACTCAAATAGGTTCTATAAGGTTGTTTTTCTTCTCAAGAGACTGAATTCCTTTCTTAGCCTGTTATTATATATGAGATTGAGGTAACATTGAAATCTCTACACCACTTTAAAGCCCCCGATCTTGATGGCTTCTATGTGAATTTTTTCATAGAGACTTGGCCACTCATAAGGAATTTGATGTTAGATGCTATTATGGAATTCTTTAATAAAGGATCACTATTGACAGAGATTAATACAACTTATATTGCTCTTATCCCTATGAGTGGAGAGTTCAATTATTTCTTAAAATTTTGCCCCATCTTTATACAAATTGATCTTTAGAATTATAGCTTAAAGGTTGAGAAAGGTGCTTCCTAACTATGTTGGAGAATCATAAGGTACTTATATCCGTGGGAGGCTATTTGAGATGATATCTTAATTCTCCAAGAGTTGATCAGAACTTATATAAAAAAGAAAGGTAGGGCCAATTATTACATAAAGATTGATCTTAAGAAGGCCTATGATTGTGTGGATTGGGGCTTCATCAGTAATATTCTAGCTACCATAGATTTACCAAGGATCACACAATATATCTCTAATGGTGATTAAAAAGTCTCTAATGGTGATTAAAAAGTGATTGATCTTAAGAAGGCCTATGATTGTGTGGATTGGGGCTTCATCAGTAATATTCTAGCTACCATGGATTTACCAAGGATCACACAATATATCTCTAATGGTGATTAAAAAGTGAACCTACAAACTTCTTTGTCCAAATTCCATAAGATAAGTTCAATAATAGCTCTTAATGTTTGCTTATAAAAAGTAAATATTTCTTTTAAATTTTATAAGTTCTTAAATCACATCAATTTAATATTTATATCAAAATTTATGCTTAAAACCCTAAATATTGTTCAATTTTGACAATATAGTGGAATAATATGCCAATTTATTATATTCTCACCTATTTGAGTTTAATTTAATCACATCTCATACCATCTTAACAATTAAAGAACTGAATAATCTAATCAAGTACCTAAAACAGAATAATTCAATCATAAATTCATAACTTAAAAAATCATTAAAATTTATAAAAAAAGTAAGAAAAGATCAGGGTCTCACATCAAGAAATAATAGAACGGTTATGTATCCACCGACGTTAATAGAATGGTTATGTATCCACCAACGTTAGTGATAAGACATGAGTATTATAATCAATTTAAAATTTCAAAAATAGACAAAATCTTTATTATTGGCTTAATAAATAAGAACTTGCAACAATATTCTCAAAATGAAAATATCATAGTTATTTTTTGAAAGAATATGAAAAAAATCTAGGATCAATTGGTCTAGTAGAAACTAACAACTTAGGAAAGAAGTGCCATTAGTGGTAGAACTAGTAAAAATTATTAAATTTAGAGACAAAAAATATAATCAAAATTTCAAGCTCCCAAAAATTTGAATCTTGATAGAGAGCCTCATATAGGGAGCATAACTTAAGATGATGTTTCTTGAGCTTATTATGAGAAAATGTATGAGGATTAGATTGAATTTGAAGAAAATCTTAAAAAGAAGGTTATTAATTAAAATAGGAGAAAGCAACATTAAAAAGAAATCAAAATCAATTGATTTTAGAGAGAAATAACTACAGGAAAAGCTCTTTAGAAAGAGGTAGTTAAATGAATGAGAGAGATATAATAATCCAAATGGTTATCAAAGTTATAAAGCAAAGATATATAAAGAGAAAAACATACAATTCGTTGCACTAAAGAAGGACTAGTTTTACTAAGAAAATTAAAAGTTGAAAAAGTTATCCAAAAGGTGAAGTGAGTTAATAAAGATCTTATAATAATTAACAATAAAAATAAAAATAGAAGTAGAAACTTGTTGAGAAAGTTTTATATATAACAAAACTCTAAATACTGTAAGTACACAGATCTATCTTGTAGTATAAAAAATTATCATTTCCATGAGGACTATAAACACCTAAACAACTTGAATAAAACTTTGTTTAAGGTACTAAGAGTTGATTTAAAATAGAATAAATAATTAAAATTAAAACAAATAACAACATGAAATGAGTAATTAATTGGATAAGTGATTTGCTAATGAATTTAAGCTTTATTAAAGTTGAAGACTTAGGAACCATGCTATCCTTATTTTGTTTCTGTCGCACTGACTCTCGCAAGGCATGTACCCAACATCCTGAGTGATATTCGAGTACATACCCTGCAAGGGTGATATGCTAGATCAGTCAGTCAAACAAATTCAATACAAAATTTTTTTTCTTTTGAAACAATGCACGCATATTACGGAAAATCAATAAACAAATCAGGCCTATTTTTATTCATAGACATTTTCATTTACAAGAGTTACGATCATTACATTACGAAATCATTTACAAACACAAGGGTTACAATCATTTCACAAATCATCCGAATTTCATTAGTCACTAGGGTCCATTAAAGATACAAAATACTTAAATTCATAAATTATTATTGCATTACAAAATCATTTACAGACATTTCCCATTTGGAAAGTTATTATAAGCAAAAATAAAAAAATACAAATGCAGACGCGAACTGATCCCGACTCCTATCTCTTACTCGCATGCAGTGTTTGTACTCCCGTTAGCTTAACAGGATAACTCTTTTGAACCTGAAAAAAATTATTGCAAGTTTTGGGTGAGTTTTGCAAACTCAGTGAGTGACCATCCTCGATGGCTCACTCAATCACATAACACATACAGTTCACATATCCACATAATTTCACATTCACTTGAAACATTTTCCATATTCAGAAATCAGTCAAATTATTCACGACATTCATATTAAATGCACATGTAATGCTTATGAGACTTACTTTCAATTTGTTATTGTTGTGACTGAGTGCCTATAACTGTCCCGTGTCTATTATGGATACTGGGTTCATTAATGACTGTCTCGTATCCGTTGGAGATAACGGGCTCATTTTACATAGTGAACCTTTGGCTCGTATACACTTTCTGAGTTTTAAGCTCCTTTTCGGTGGCTACTCCGGTCACAACGACCTTTATGTTTCATGCATTCATGTAATGGAATGCATCACATTCTCACATTCTTAGCCAATCACATGATTGCACATTCACATTCGGATCACATTTATCATCAAACCTTAGTCCGGCATTCAACATAATTGTTGAGCAACATTTATTCCGACACATTCACATATAAGCAGCACTTCAATATCACATTCATGCATCAAGTCTCGGACCTTCATTGTCCGGCATTAACATAGGCAAATCACATTCATATCAATCATATTCACATTGCATAATAATCATAACCATAGTCATTCAATGTAGATATTAAAATCAGAACAAGCAATGAAATGAGACCATCTAGGTCGACTCACAGTACCCTCCGGCTTAGCATTTGCTTCCCAAATCTGGAAATGTCTGGATGTGGACATTTTATCCTGCACATCAATATTATGTAATACACACATTGCACACACATTAATAATTGCACAATCTTAAGTATTCACTTATGCACAAATGTGTATATGAACTATGTACAATGCATGCTCAATGACAACCCCGGGTATATTATATAAATTCACATCTTATGTTCATTCTCATTTTTAGCATTATTTGCTTTTATAATATTCGATCGTCTTTCACTTTTACTATATACTCATTACTCATCTCCTTTGAATCACAATTACAATCATAGAAACATCTTTCATTTCTATTATGCTCATGCCTTTCGTACTTTGATATTAATAATTCACTCACTAATGTTATTCTAACATTATATGATCATATAATATCCAAACTCTCATTTCTCCTTATAACATCTCCAAAATTCCAGACCTTCGGGTCAAATTTCCATGATCATTATGACCAGGAAAATGCAGTAATTTTGTAACACTTTCTTTTAGAAAATTGTTCTCCTATACTTTAAGTATTCTATGATTTATGCTCAAAATACCACAGACTGATTACATTTGACACTTTGGCTGGGACATGATCATGTTGTTAAATTGTACAACTCATATCTCTCAACTCCAATATCCAAAAATTACAAACTTAATACCAATTGAAATCTAAGAGAATAATTTACAACTTTTGTGAAGACATCTTTATCTAATTCAGCCTCTATCATTAGAATTTATTCAATAATAATAGGACATGATTTCTGTCTTGGGTAGTACTATAGCCTCAGTCAAGGATTGATTTCAAGCTAGATTTTAAAATGCTTAGAGATAGAATTAAAATTCGATTTCTTTAGACCAATTATAGCCCTATGTCTCCAGTTTACTCAAATTAAGAATCATTCTACTTGGATAACTACAGAACAAGTTATAGCTAAATTACAGATGCATAATCAATGGAGAATGTTACAGCTAACATTTTTCCAACACACTTAAAACACCATTTACTCAATTAATCCAACATTATATCATTCCATAATCTCTTATCCATCAAAACTCCAAAACAAGACATAAATCTATCCACATTTCCCATTCATGTTTTAGCATATACCCATCCTCATTTCATGAACATTTAACCTCTAACTATCATCAAACATGCTTTATTCATCGAAGCCATAAAGTGTAATAGGTTAGTTACTTGATTTACCCAAGGCTTCTTCAAAATCTCATGAATATTAACTCTCCCATGCATCATTCGTTCATCACCATGGAGGTGTAGTAGGTTAGGTTTTCTTGTGACAAAGAAGAGATAGCATATTCTTGAAGGAACAAGTGAAGGATTTTAGCAAAAATCAAAGATTGATGAAGGTTGTGAAACAAATTCGTGGAAGAGAAGAAAAGAAAACAATGAAGAAGATAAGAGGAGAAGCATTTACGATGGTGTGGCAGGTGACAAGTGAAAGACCAAATGAGTTGGTCTCTCATTTAGAAAGAATCGTGGGGTATAAGTGGTGTGGCAAGTGACTTTCTCTTGGTTCTATTTGTCCTTCCTTTAATAACTAGTCCATTTGATTCTAATTTTTACTCCAATTGTCTCCAAATTTCAATTACATATGTTATTAAATCCTATAGTTATTTATTAAAAGTTTCACTATCATTTGACAGTTAATTCTACTACCATTTATCAGTAATCTTGCCACTTGGCATTTTTTCTAGTCTAAAAATACCCAGAAATTTCATAAATTTTCACCAAAATTCTAAATTACTAAATACACTCTCTAAATCAAATTTTCAACATATAAAAACCAAAATTCTCAATATAATCACATTTATAAACGATTATACCCAAAAAATATCAAATGAGTGTATGTAAAGTCATTGTAATGTGTGCAAAAATTCAAATTCAAATGTATATATGCCAAAATTTTGCATGAGTATGAAATGCACTTTCTTCTAATCTCTCATTGCTATTTTGTCAATTACCAAAATCTGGGGCTCTAACCTTTAGTCTTGAAGATGGGGACTTATTGATGAGATAGGTGGTTGTAGAGAAGGCTTCTAACCAATAGGTGAGTTGCATGTGAGCATGGGATAAAAGAGTTAGTCCCATTTTAGTAATATGTCGATGTTTTCTCTCAAAGACATCATTTTGTTGGTGAGTGTAAGGACAATTAAAATGTGGTTGTATTCCATATTTTGTGAGGTAAGGCAAGAAGGCTTTATATTCACCTCCTATGTCAGTGTGAGGAGGTTTGATTTTTCTGTTCAATTGGAGTTCAACATTGGCTTTGAATTTGACAAAATCTAATAGCGTATCAAATTTTAGTTTTAGGGTATAAAATCATGCGAATCTTGTGTAGGCATCAACAAAAATAAGATAGTATTTATATCCTTCAGTTGAGAGATATAGAGAGGGTCCCTATATATCGGAGTATATAATGTCTAAGGGATTTTGAGCAGTTATGTCATGAGTTTGAAAAGGAAGTTGATACAATTTTCCTTACTTACAGGCATCATAATGGGATAGGTCGTTAAGATTAATATTGTACTTCATTGAACTCAGAATTTGTTTTAAGGTACTATTGGAAGGATGTCCTAATTTGGCATGCTAAATATTAACATTTTTCTGTGTTATGTTTTTCTCACAATGACTGCCATTTAAAAGAGAAGAAACTTTCTGTTATGAAAAACTAGACTTGTGAGTAGGGTATGTTTGCATGACTAGCCTGGTTTTGTTGTGACGTTTAGTGGCTTTAAGACTGTAGAGGCCATCTTGAAGCACTCCTTTGAGTATAATTTTCCCTATTACTTTTTCCTTAAACAGACAACTTTCATTAGTAAACTCAACAAAAATTTTGTTGTCTTTGGTAAGTTTAGAAATGCTCAGTAGATTTTTGGTTATGTTTGGAACATTCAAAATTTCTTTTAGTGCAAGAGGTGTGTGTTTGTTATCTAGGAAATGTATGGAAGATGAGCCAATATTAGTAATAGGAAGAGAGTTACCATTACCAACAGTGAGTTGATCCTTTCCACCGTACTCTGAACTTATTAATAGATTATTAAGGTCTGCTGTTACATGATTTGTAGCCTCACTGTCTATAAACCATTTATTGTTATTGACTACTTTTGATGAAGGATATCTTGATTTTGAGCCAAATGGGATTGAGGACAATTTTGTGCATTGTTCTGTGTATGTTGAGTGAAGATGTTCTACCTCCATAGTTTGGTAGTGTTACCTTGCCATGATATATCAAACCTTTTGTGACATTTCAATGCTTCATGGCTCGATTTATGGCAAAGCTGACAAAAGATTATGCTTCCATTCCATCTAGCTCCTCTCCCACGATTTCCTCTTTCTCTAAATCCACTTCTTTCTCGTTGATTGTTTTGATTAAAAGTTGTAGAGTATGTAGTTGTTGATGAGATATCTTTTTGATTAATTGTGTTCAGCTGCTCTATTCTTGTTTCACGCATCATAAGAGAGTATCGTACTTATTGTAGAGTTAAAGTTCATAGAGTGTGTTAGATAAACCACAATAGGATCATATTTATAACCAAGGTCATTTAAGGCACTTAATATTAGTTCATACTCAGTGATTGCATGTCCTGCTACTTGAAGTGAGTCTCCTATGGTTTTAACTTTTTGCATATATTCTAATATAGTGTGTGAACCATTTTTAATTGTTGAAAGTTAATGCTTTAGTTATAGAACTCTAACCATAGAAGTTTGAGTATAAAGATTCTCCAAAATTTGCCAAACTTGGTAGGATGAATTGGAATGGTTTACCTATCCTATTACTTCTTCTTCGATGGTTGAAAACAACTAGCATAGTAGTAGCTGGTCTGTTCTTTGCCATGCTTTGTAATTTGAATTTTTGATGACTTGGTTTGTGTCTACAGTGATGAACTTAGGAGGAGGTCCTGTGTTGATAAAGTTTTCAACCTCAAGAGCTCTTATAGCTGCAAGGATTTGGGCTCTCCAATTGACAAAGTTTTGTTTATCAAGCTTGATGGAAAGATTGAAGTTTAGGGTCTTTTCTAGGGCTAAAAAATCAAGATAGGACGATAGTGTACCATTTAAAGTGGTGGCTGATGACCTAGAGTTTCCCTCCATTATTGATGTTGGTCAAGGATAGCTCTGATACCATGAAAGAAATTTATGTGTAAAATTTATGTATATTTTGTTGTTTGCTCATTTGTATATTTACACAATTATTTGCTTAATATTGACCATACATTGTCAGTAAATACAGAAGAAAACAAAGGCCTATGATGTATTCTGTTGTAACAGAATTGTACATGCTAGCTTGTATTAGTGAAGTCCTATTATAGGCTTTTATGTGAAACTCCTATTGTGTCCCTCACTTTACTTCTTGTTTGTTCTTCTTTTTGTCTTCTTCATTAACATTATCAATAAGTTCCAAACGAAACCTTGATGTGATTTTTGAAATTTCCTTGAAACTCATTACTGAATATTCGTATGTTTTTATTAAAGCACCGAAAATTGGATACCTATACAAATATTTCCATCTCTTATATCTTATACAGATTTCATTCATGTAAATACTTCCTTATCATTAGGCCAAATTACTAATGATACACTAATGATATAGTACTGGTGATTTGTCCATGTCATTGAAGGCTAAGGCTAGGCACAACTTGTAGGCTTTTAGCCTCGGCAGTCATGTGTCAATGCAATTTTATGAATATCTACTAGTATTGATACCAAATTTGATTCTGGTATAAATATTACGTATCGCTATGGATAATTTTTAAATTTATAAAATAGTTTTTGTATTTTTTAAAAATAGTGCATCAATATGTTGTATTATATAATTTAAAAGTTTACATCAACCATATTTCCAGAAATCATAATAATAGAAAATTGAAATGACAACAATCTACTTAATTTTGTTAATATTACTTTTCACATATTTCATATATAAATCATAACTGCAATTTATAATAAAAATCATTTAATTATCATTAAAATATAAAATTAAAGACAATACAAAGTACTAAAAATTACAATTTTATCATATAATAAATAATAATTACATCAAAACTTCAAATCAAAGAATAATAAGTATTTATGACTCTCAAACTACTACAATTTACAATAAGTGTTCATGCCCAAATAGAAGTAAAACCTAAAACAAAAATATTTACAATTATATTTCTATTGAAAATATAAAATTTAACATATAAATCAAATATGAGTAAAATTAAAAGGAGAGGATAAATAAAAATTTGGAACTTCATTCAATCGAATAACCGCTCAAATTGCATTGACCTCAATTCTCATTTGGTATAAAATTTTCATAATTTAGAGGAATCTTATCACCACCTTCATTCAAATTCATTGGCTGAAATAATATGTCAATACTTCCATATTCAAGATTATCTTTGAACTTACTCTCATCTATCAAACTCAGTTCCTAAAAAACTCAATTCATTAAAAGAACTACATGGTCAAGGCAAATTGGATATACATAACTACTTGTTCTATTAAAAGTTCTACTAAACAAAATTGAATTATTAAAATTATATCCAACTTAATAATTATAAGAACATACCTTTCTCAAAGCTTAAAATTATCTTGAACAAATACCAAGTCGTTTAATCTTTTGTACTCTAATATATTCCTTTTCTTGGAACATATGAATTTAAATGAGCTTCAATTCCTTTCACACCCTGTTGCATTCGTATATTGACTTAGAATTTGAATTGCAAACATTTACAATTCTGAAACACTATTTTTGAATTGTTCTCACCAAACAACTTTAAGACAACATAAGTATCGTTATAAACAAAATAAAGTGATGATTAATTTTCAACAAGTAACAAAAATGAAAAAAATATATACATGAATTAAAATTTTCTCCTTGATGAATAGCAATTGACACCTCAAAATTACTAAAAACATCCTTGTAAATCTCCACTTATAAGCGTAGGAGATCTTGTATCATCATTTAGACAACAATTATTACAATAATTAATAGCATTCCTTATTAACTTCAACTTTCTTTGTAAAACTTATTCTGAAATAGATACTATGATTAAAAAAAATTTCGTAACTGCAAACAAGAGAGAGTAAAGTTGTCTTTCTTATCTCTCATTGTTGACTATAAGATAAGGGATATACAAAGAAGTCCTATTTTCATATTGACCTTAATTGCTTCCTTCACCCTCTCTTTGACATCATAAAATTACTTATTGTTGCTTTCTTATCACTATTAGCTATATGAAGCACCCTCACCACAGGCTCATAAACTCGAATGACAAACTAACATTAGGACCAACATTCATGATCTTCAAGTATAATTCTAGAAACCTCCAATCCAATATAGCCCTAACATGTTAAGATGCAACCCATTTATCACTTGTAAACATTTACTTTAACTTCTTCATCAGAATACAATACTAAATTGATAAGAAATTAGTTGCAAATCTTGTAATAGGAGGATGACACAAATTCCTACCATTGATGAAATCCTTTCTCATTAAATACAGAACCCATGCACAAATGCAAATGAACTTGGTCACATTTTTTTGCTTTCTACTTAGTCTCATCAATAATAGGAAAATAACTAGCATCTCTTATATTTTTCAACATTAGGTCAATGCAATATGCAGCATGAGGAGTCCAATAAAAGAAAGTATACTTGCTTTGCAATCTTCTTCCGGTTGCTATATAAGCATAATCATTGTTAGAAATGAACTAAACAATATTTTCTAACCCAACTTCATTTAAAACTTCTTCAAATATCTAAAATAGAGTATCATCATTCCTAACAATGCCAGATGCATCAATATATTTTTAAAAACATTGTCTCCTTTATAGAATAAACTAAAAAATTAATAATAGGCTCATGTC
This sequence comes from Erythroxylum flavicans, assembly GCA_027576715.1. Lineage (NCBI taxonomy): Eukaryota > Viridiplantae > Streptophyta > Magnoliopsida > Malpighiales > Erythroxylaceae > Erythroxylum > Erythroxylum flavicans. The sequence continues at coordinate 28,622,673 of JANZXP010000194.1, read as the reverse complement.
TTCTATTTGTCCAACCATCATATATGATTAAACACCCATAAGTAGCTCGAGTAATTCTTCTGTTATCCAAATAACTTTTTATTTCATAAACAAAGATGCTTAGAAGTTTACACCTATAGTCATCAATTGAGGAAACTTTGTACCTTGGGTCATTTGCAGCAATAGCATGCACCATAGGTTGATAATAATAAGATTGGGAAATATTGAATGCTATACCTAAATTATACCACCATTTAGTAATTGTCATATACACATTATAGGCCACTTCTCTAGGTTATAAGGCAATACAAATTGAAGGTTGAGCTTTAAGAGTTGTTTGTGGTGCAAAAAAAAAAGAAGATATATGTCTTCTTCTTTCTTTAGCATTAGCTGCAACATTTCCTTCTTGTTGAATAGGTATACTAAAACCTTTAACATCCCTACTATCATCTTGGCCATTAATAAAAGAACTTCCACTACTAATTTGGTAGTTTAATCTTTATCCTCTATCTTTATCTTCTATCTTTCTCATAATGATACTCGTCAAGTAAAGTCTTCATTTGTCATTTCACATCATGGCTCACTTTTCTACAAGGCCCCTCGTCACCTTTGACTCTAACTAAATGCTTCTTTAATATGGTGATTCTCTCATCTTTCAAATGTTTATTACAATACAAACAAAAAATATGGTTCTTCATTCCAAGAATCAATCTAGCATAAGCCCACGCTGGATCATCGAATCTTTCTATACCTAAAGCAACTAAATTATCAGAAGTACATGAACTTTCCTCCATTTATCTGTAAAATAAATAAAGGCATATGTCAAAATTAAACTAATAACTTCATATCAAAATAAAACTAATAACTTCATACCAAAATAAAGAAAACCTGATTTCATTATCAAATACTATCACAAAATATGTGTTGTTTAATTCAAAACTAATATAAAAGCACATACATCTTGTATAACTCATTTTGTATAATTAAATAATTCAATAATAAAGACATACTCTCACAATTATAACATATTCAACCATAACTCACAACTATAAGTTTACAACCTATTTTATGTAGTCATATAATTCAATTATAAACTAATATATTTTGTTTGCTTATATAATTCAATTTATAATGCTTATCATTGTTTTATTTTCTTAACTAACTTTAATCAACATTGTTACTAAAATGCTAATTCTTAACTTTAATTAACTAGTTTTAGTCAATATGATTACTTAAATCCTAATTCTCAACTTAAAATCTTATTTTTCAACTTTAATTTAACAATTTTTCATTCACCAATTTTAATCAACATTCTTAGTTTCCTACTCAAATTAACTCCATGGTCAAGAGTTGACATATACTAAACAATTCAATTTCATCTAACATAATCCACTAAGAACTAACAATTTAAAACACATAATCACACATATACTACACAATACGAAGTCACAAGACACAAATACACAATTCATCATAAATTCACAATTTCATATTCATTTATCTATATTCAATATATTTTTTAGAATACAAATGCACAATTCAATATTCAAATCAACAATTAACATAATTCAATAATTCAATATTCGTATTCCATAATTCCAAAATCCACAATTCCGTAAAATTTGTTGCAATATTTTGCAACCTTCGTTGAACCCCTTTCTTAGAGACACTGCTGTTTATTTGGATTGTTTGTATTTTCTAAATTATAATGGTCCAACTTTGCAAGTCAGTGTAGTGGACTGGTGCAGCTCGAGTCACCGGGTCACTGGGTCTACATGTGGACTCTGGTCTAATGATGCAGGTCAGACAACATGTCTACGAGCAGTTGAGGTACGAGTGCAGTGCAGGTACAATGTCGGTGCATTATGGGTATGATGCGATGCCGGTGTGGTGCCAGTGTGATTGCGATGCGAGTGTCTGCGGTGCATGTCACTGGTGTGGGTGCATGCGACTGGTGCGGATTTGAAGGATGGTGAGTGTGTGTATGATGTGACAGGCGACAAAACTATGAGATTCAACATGCAGTGCGGCAAGTTATCGTGGTGGTGAGCAGAGGCATAGCGTTGAGGGTGGATGACGCCTTACGGGGTGAGAGTGAGAAGTGATTACGCCCGTGACCCAATCATTATGTAATATATTAAACACCTTAATTTTGTGATTATTAATTTTGATTAATAACGTGACAAATGATTTTATTATCATATTATGTTTATTGTTTTTTATTCTAATATGATAAGTCCTTACCTAATGGAAATTATGATAATGAGAGTCAAGTTTTCAAGGTTTAATCTAAAAATGTTATTGATTATAGGATCATCAAATAAGGATTTTAATGATTCAGTTAGATCAATATGTATGTAATAGTATCTATTGGATGGATATTAGTATATCTCATTTACTAAGTTACATATATAGATGATGCATATGGAGATATGATCATTGAACTGACCAAACTGAGAATTCTCAATGGTTAATATTACCTATGAATTATCAAGTGGGATATTCTCAAAAGGATTTAAATGTATATTTTTTCCTTTGACTTGAGATCATTATAGTAATCAATATGTCACTTATTATATTTTGATGTTGGACACCTAGTGTATAAAAATGCTAGTTGAATGATCAATGGATATAATTAAGTACTTATCTGATTTGTGGTGAGTCAAGATGGGGTCCATCGACTCTAAGTAATGAGTTTGAACTCTATATTGTCATTGATCTTAATGGTTATTTCAAGACTTTGGCCAGGGCGATTGAATGAGTGAAGAAAATGAGAGTTTTCTAAGTCATTCACCAATCATTAATGATCGACATGTAATATAGTTAGTTATCTATTAGGGTTTGACAGTTAAACAATACCTTAGCATAATTCGAAGTTGTAATGATGGAAGGTAATAATACATTATCTTTAACCAGGTTCCGTCTTTGTAAGGTTCTTACTTCACACTATCCGGTCGTTAAGGAGTATTGTTAGACGTCAACCTTAATTAATAATTAATTGGATTAATTACTACTGGCTTAGTGATAAACTTATGTGGTCATACATTTACGAGTGTAATATTTTTTATTTATGATTTTTTAATTTATTATGAGATAATTTATTAAATAATTTATATCGCATATTATTATATTTTTTGCTAGCACAAAAAATATAATTAATATTGGAAACTCCCTTATTTAAAATAAATGAATACAATAAAATTGTTTTATTTTATTTCTTTCATTGGAAAAGAGGTTTTACGAAGAGACGTGTTGGTCTCTTATCTTTTAACGTTTTTTATACAAAAACGAAAAAGACGTTATGACAAAATCTCAATGATTATTCTATACATTTGAGAACCAAAGAGTAAAAGTTGGTTTATGAGAGTTAACGTATAAGAACGAAGAGAACAAGTTGGTTCGTTTATGTCCTATGTGCATTTAAAACAGTAAAAGCAAGAAAAGGGGTTTTGAACTTCTTACTTGTTCTGTATTTTACATTGAAATCACCAAGAGAAAAAGAAGAGAAATTTTGTTTTCTCCATTCTTGAAGAAAGGTTCTTCAAATTTAACTATAGTCATATTAAGTGTTGAAAACAGGACAAATATTTGGTGTGGGAAGCGTAGAGATTTCGTATTTTCGAAGTTCACTACCGATTAATCCTCACAATTTCCAGGTGTTTTATTTTTACCTATTCTTGCTATTAGTATGAATATTAAACGCAATAGATCAATACATGAATTTAGGACTGCAATTTTTATTTTCGCTATATATGCGATCCTTCAGGTGGATGATGCCTTACGGGGTGAGAGTGAGAAGCGATATGAGAGTGAGAGAGTAAAGAGGCATAGGCAGCATGCAACGAGTCAGATGGGAAGGGAGGTCAGGTAGATTTAGGGTTAAATTTTTTGCAAATTTCAATTTGTTTGTTAATTTTTAAAATTGTAATTAAGTCAATAACTAGTCGGTATTTCGAAACAAGCACGTACCAGTCGATACCAAATTCTGGTACAAGATAATTGGGTATCATGTTATTTTTCAGCTAGTACAGTACGGTATTCGTAACGTTATTCAATGTATGAGAAATTGGTAGCATACTAATTATACTCAAAATAAAGAGGGTACGATTTAAAGGGCGCTGAATGTTCATCGAACTTTGAAAGTTGGAAACATTGATGATTATTTCATAATTAGTTTATAATTGCCTAAAATATAAAGCAAGACAAGACAACAAAAAAAGAAAAAAATCATTGCAAGTTGCCTCCTTGAGGTGGTCAAGTTGGTAGGGGATTTCTAAAGATTTTTCTTGTTGACTTATGACATATTTGATATCCCATATTGGAAAATTGTGAAGATGAGAGAGTTCACTTAAGTTTTAAAGGGAGGGTTTCTTTCAGTTCAAAATAAGTGAAATATCAATTTAGTAGTGTCCAATGAAGTAGGCATAATTGGTTGAACCTTGTTAAATTCTGGTGTTCTTTATTTGTCTATTTAATAACTATTGTTAGGTATAGTTGTAATAAATTATTCTGCTATGAAATTACATGTTTAGGAGGTTGGATTTTAAGTGGGACTGTTTATGAACCCTCCAATGTTTTCTAGGAATTTACCTGTTGTGACTTTTTAGTGCAATCGTTTACACTCTATTCACCTAGGCAATAGTGTAAAAGGTGAATTTGTTGTTATTGGTGGAAATTAACCTGAGTTTTCCCAACAATTGTATTAAAGCCAAGATTTTTTCTTAGTATACTCTTTGGTTGCAGTGTTGTCTGATCTTTCACGTTAAAAAATATTTTTCCTTGGGCTATTGGTATTCCGCATTGACAGCTATAGAATAGTAATTATAACAGAGATGGCAGAAACTAGAGATATAACCACACTAATCACTTCAAAAGCTTTTACCTCGTCTATTCTAGCAAAGACTGCTGTGACAATTGCAAGATTTGTAGTGAAGATTTTTAATGGTACGGGTCATTTTGGCATGTGGTAAAGTGAGGTTCAAGACGGTCATTTCCAGCAAGGTCTTGACATTGCCATTAAAGAAAAGAAACCAGATGATGTTGAGGAGAAAGATTGGAAGATTATAAATAATTTGGCATGTGGTACAATTCGATCATGTCTTTCTAGGGATCAAAAGTATGCTTTCTCGAAAGAAACTTCTGCATCTAAATTGTAGAATGTATTGGAGGAAAATTTTTTGAAGAAAGGCAGTCAAAATAAGCTAAATATGAAGAAGAGACTGTTTCATTTCTCTTATCCTTCAAGTATCACTATAAATGATCACCAGTTTTAATCAATTAGTTACTGATTTAATGAATTTGGATGTGACATTTGAAGATGAATATTTGACTTTGATGTTACTGGAATCCCTTCCT
>JANZXP010000194.1:28584973-28617239 GCA_027576715.1 Erythroxylum flavicans | reverse complement strand
TGGAGAGATAGAAAAAAGTGTTAGAAATCTATTGGTTCAAAAATCACTTCATTTGGATGTCGGACGATGAAGTTATGGTCAAAATACTATCATATCTGTCTTTTCATCTAGTGCTTCTTCTAATGCTTCTGCTTCGTCTGGCTCTTTGTTTGGTGCTTTTGCTTCATTTGGCACTTCGTCTGGTGCTTCTGCTTCATCTGGCACTTAATCTGGTGCTTTTGCTTCATTTGACACTTCGTCTGGTGCATTTACTTTGTCTGGCACTTTTTCTAGTGCTTCTGCTTCATCTGGCACTTCATCCGGTACTTCTGCTTCGTCTGGCAGTTTTCTGGTGCTTCTGCTTCATCTGGCACTTCTTCTGGCGGCCATATCTTTTACATTTGAATGTAAAAAATTCCAAACTTTATATCATTGGAAAGCTAAAAAGAAGACCTACAACTTCCAAGAAGACAACTCTGTCTAATTCAGCCTAAATCAATACAGGTTTGCCCTAGAAGTCAGAATATGCTTCGTCTAGCACCTACATTTCGTTTGATACCTATGCTTCATGCCTTTTAAACTTAAGTGACTTGCTAAAAATGCCCTCAATTCATTCTAAGGAACAAAAATTCAAATTCCATGCTTATTGCATAAAATGTCATGCTTAATTCAATGAAAAAAATTTTGGGGGCCAACAACATGGGTAGCGGGATGTTACAAAAACTCCTAACACTTATCATGAAGCAATCCAAAGTTTTGAAACAAATAAGTGGAGGATAGCCATGAATGAAGAAATGCAATCCCTTCATAAAAATCAATCATGGAAGCGAGTTAGTCCACCAGAGGGAAAGAAGACAATTGAATGCAAATGGGTATATGCAACGAAAGAAGGATTTCTTGACAATAATGATGTCAGCTATAAGGCAAGACTAGTGGCTAAAGACTACGCTTAGATGAAAGGAGTTGATAATAATGAAGTCTTTTCTCCAGTTGTGAAACATTCCTCCATTAGAGTTTTATTGGCCTTGGAAGCATAATTGAATTTAGAGTTAGTGTAGTTAGATGTAAAGACTGCATTTTTACATGGAGATTTGGAAGAGGAAATCAATATGAATCAGCCTAAGGGATTCAAGTGTACTGGTAAGGAGAATATGGTATGTAGATTAGAGAAATCATTATATGGATTTAAGCAATCTCCGAGATAGTGGTACAAACAATTTGATAACTTCATGATGAGGCAAAGGTACACAAGAAGCAAATACGATCACTGTATGTATTCATATAAGCAATAAGATGGATCCTACATCTTTCTTCTCCTGTATGTTGATGATATGCTGATAGCTTGAAAGAATCAAAGAGAAATTGAGAGATTGAAGATTCAATTGAATCAGCAGTTTGAAATAAACGATTTGGGTGAAGTCAAAAAAATTCTCAGCTTGGGGAGATTGTGTTTGAATCAAAAGTAATATTTGAAAAAGGTATTATAACGTTTTAGCATGAATGAAAAGTCAAAACCTGTTAGTACTCTGCTTACTCCTTATATAAAGCTCAGTGCATCCTTATCTCCACAGAAAGATGCAAAATGAGAGTACATGACAAAAGTACCGTATGAAAATACAGTTGGTAGCTTGATGTATATGATGGTGTGTACAAGGCATGGCATTTCACAAGCAGTAGGAATTGTGAGCAGGTATATGGACAATCTAGCAAGGAGCATTGGAAAACTGTGAAATGAATTATGTGGTACATCCTGAATACCGTAGATATTGGATTAATGTTTGAGCAAGATGAGAAAGGTGGTCATTGTTTAGTTGGATATTGTGATTTCGACTATATTGGTGATCTAGATAAATGTCGATCAACTACTGGCTATGTGTTTACTCTTGCAAAGGCATCAGTCAATAGGAGGTCTACCTTACAATCAACAGTTGCTTTATTAAGTACAAAGGCAAAGTATATGGTGGCTACAGAGGCTGTGAAGGAGGCAATTTGGCTTCAAGGATTACTTGATGAAATGGGAATTGGATAGAAGCATGTCAAAGTACATTGTGCTAGTCAGAGTGCTATTCATTTAGCAAAGAACCAAGTTTATCAATGTAATGACAAAGCACATCGATGTTCGCTTTCATTTTGTACGAGAGATTATGAAAGACGGTGGAATAATACTCCAAAAAATTCTAACCTCTGAAAATCCTACAAATATGATGACAAAAGTAGTGATTGTAGTTAAGTTCAAACACTGTTTGGACTTGATTAACATTTTGAAAATTTGATAGCAATTGGAGACACTACTGAAGATAGTTTCATTTGTGAGAGAAATTTAAGAAAAAAGATTGGGAAATATATCAAAGTGGAGAATTGTTGACTTGTGACATATTTTGATATCTCATATTAGAAAATTGTGAAGATGTGAGAGTTCTTTAAGTTTTAAAAGGAGGGTTTCTTCATCTTGTTAATGATCCCAACTTCTTTTCATTTGTAATCTTTCGCTTCAAAATAAGTCAAATATCAATTTAGTAGTGTCCGAGGAAGTAGGCATAATTGGTTGAACTTCGTTAAATTCTGGTGTTTTATTCGTCTATTTGGTAGCTATTGTCGGGTATAGTTGTAGTGAATTATTGCTAGTAAATTACATGTCTAGGAAAATTTTATCTAGGAGGTTGGATTTTAAGTGGGATTGTTTGTGACCCCTTTAGTCTTTCTTGGGAATTTACCTGATGTGATTTTTCAGTATAATCGTTTACACTCTATTCACCTAGATAATAGTGTTAAAGGTGAATTTGTTGTTATTGGTGAAAATTAACTCGAGTTTTCACAACATTTCTAGTATTAGAAATTATAAGATCTCATTTTTGGATAAAGGCCCTTAGGAAAAAGAGTGTTTAAAGACTTACATATAAATATTTTATAGCTTTGGGTGGGTGTACTTTGCATTAGAATTGACTACCCGAATTGACTACCCACCAACTGAATCGATTAATAAATGCCTTAAATGTTTATTTAGTATAGACTCAATCAATAAATACCCACTAATTACAGTTCTTCTGTCATATAAGAAAGACAAACACACAATATGTACACTACAAGAAAATAACACAATTTACGACATTTAAAAAACGTCACAGAATCTCAAAAAACGTCATATAATATTATTTGTAATGTTTTAAAAAACGTCACAAAAAACGTCGCAGAATGTGATGTAGGCAAAAGGTTTCTACAACGTTTTCTGTAAAGCGTCACGGAAAATACTAACATTCCGTGACGTTTTAAAAAACGTCACTGAAAGATCGGTCTTTCTGCGACGTTTTATGTAAATGTCGGGAAAGTCAGTTTTCGTGACATCGCTGAAAGCCATCAGCGACGTTTTAAATAGAATTATTTTCTTTTAATTATTATTTTTCATTTTTTGAAAATAATTTAATTTAATAATTTTTCAATTTTAATCATTATTTTTTAAATAATTTTTTAAAAACCTTATTTGTTTAATAACTATTTAATATTATTTATGAATTTTATTTATTTAATTCTTGAATTTTTTAGTATATCATTAATTTTAATAATTATTCAAATATTACAAGAATTTCATACGTGCAGATAATTTATTATTTAATTGCAATTCACAAACATATCATAATGCACTAATTTATATAAAAGGTACGTCATAAGTGTAAAGATGACTGCAAAATATAATACACATGACTGCAAAATATCCAGTAAAGACGGCTTCATATGATTGCAAAATATCCAGTAAAGATGGCTTCATCTTTAGTAAATGTGTAAAACAAACAACTAAAAGGCTATGTATATGTACAACTAGGTACTTGAAGCATGTAATCTATGCGCCCTTCTTCACTTCCAGTTAACATCTTCATCATTAATGATCTGTATATCCTGCCTTCATTTTCTTGGATATTTTCACCTTTACTGAATTAAAAATTTTCATCATAGCTTGGGAACGAGTTGCTAATTCTTTAGTAAATTCTTACATAATTATGTAAAAAATATCAATATGAAGAAAGATAATTTAACATTTTTCTCTTTCAGAAGTGGCATAGAGATTCAAAAGAAAGTTACACAATTGAAAAGCATTACCTAGAATCCAATATGCAGCCTTCTACCACCATTTTGGTAAGAAACAATAACTGGACGCTTATCAATGTATTCTTTACAAACAAGTGGTTTCACTCTGAAAATGGAAAATACTTTGCATATTGTGTTTCAGATAAAGTAGAAAACTAAATAGAAAAAAAACAAATGCAGTCAGATTTTTCATTTGTCAAAATTAGTTCTTTCAAGTTGTCAGGATAATAAAGGTAGTGCTGTCCAATACATCAACAAATTTGATCAAAAGCTAAAATTACAAGTGGGGTCCGAAGATTTACTCTTAGATCACTCTAAAACCAATATGAAGAGAACAAGCCAAAGTCATATAGCAACAAGAACTTCTGTTTAGAAGTATAAAAGCATACAGGCCTTCTTATCGTCATTGGACTTAGATTCCTAACACAACTTGTACTCCTAAGAGGAATTAAAGGATTAAAAAGCTACGAGATCAATTTATTAAGCCTCTTACAGAGACAAGTTAGCAGTTTATTTCAAATCTCTTGTATTATTGAAGTCTTAACTTAGAATCATTTGTAGTATCAATTCGCTCCATCTTCCCTTAATGCGTATTTGCAAAATCAAATGGAACTAAAAAGAAAACGATCAGATCCCATCCTTTACACTCCCTTGTACATCTTGGTTTTATTTATCACTAATGAACTTGCAATACGATATTATTTTGAGGAAATGCCAGCTTTAACACAGGAAATTATTTCTGCAACTATAATAGAAAAATTAAGATATATGACAATAAATCTCTTGACCGTTTTTCATCTACGTACCATCTTTATGTGATGCCACTTGCCTGCCTATCTGCAATAAAAACCTACCACTCCTCCATATATCAAAATTCGAACACTGAACTAAAGAATCAACTTGTTGAAGCAGATTCCTGTCACGCTACACAACCAAATATGGACTTCAATCGTTTAGCACAAGGCTTTTGTAATATTTCTCAACATCATTAAATCATTGCACTCAATTGCTCCCAGGCAGAAGATGACATTTCCAAATAAATTGACAGAAACACACAACCAAGCCTTATGTAGCACTCCATTTCTGATGGACTATTGGAAAGCTAATTATAAATCTGAAACATGTGGAAACAATTATGATCATCCCCAAAAGCAGGTATTACTGTGACTTACAATGCATATAAACACTTGAAACCCAAAGTTGTGAATATCCCAAATGTCCCCAACACTCACCTCACTTGTGTGCGTAAAGTCCCAAGAAAGTGACTTTAATATTTGTCAAATAGTTGAAAATTATTCTACTTGTTCTATCTTGTATAGAAACATACAGACAAATGTTTATATATATAAGTAGTAATGATACTAAGAAATGAATGAACACAAAACTAAAAACAAAAGAAAAATAATCAAGACATTGCTAAAGAAAAGTCACCGGAGCCTCAGAACTCTAACTTGAAGGTGAATGCTCTGACCCAAAGGAAGAAGTAGGACGAATGATCTGAGTCAGAGGAAGAAGAAGAAGAAGGTCAAAGGAAGAAGAAGGTGAATAATCTTATTGGGTTTTGGTCCCACGGTTTCAAAATTAGAGGCTTGCTTAGAGGTGTGAACTGCCGATTATGTAAGATTATACTCTTTAGTTTAACCCTTAACTACCAACAACAAACGTCCAGGTATCGCATTCCTCACTACTACAATCCAAAATTAACTGCATATACTGTTGTTGATGCAAAAGAAGATGACTACTGAAATGAAGGCATTAATCATTACAAACTAAAAGGCAATGCATAAAAGCAGTCTCTGGAACCATTACATGCACTCGATAGAGCCGAACATAACTGTACAAGCCGATAAAGGATGAACAATACAATTGAAAGAAAAAGCAAGAAAATGTACAATAATAGAATTCGGAAAGGAAAAATACAAAAGGAAAGAGAAGTTCAAACCTTCAACGGCGGTTTCTTGAGCCTCGCAAATGATCCGTCCACGACGAGACTGAGACTGAATCGGAGTGGGTGAGCGAGTGGAGAAGGAAAGAGAGAGAATCTTAAGGCCTTTGGGCTCTGGCAATTGGACAGATCTGCAGGTGATCGAAGACGACTTTGGTGTAGGAAAAGCAATGGTCAGTGTTACAGAAGATGACGACCGCGCCGGCTGAGTTGCGGAGAAGAAGAAGAAGGTTCTGGTTAATGAGGTAAAAAGAAGAAGATCAGGTAGGTTCTGTCTTATGGCGGAACAAAGGGAAAGGTTAAAGGTGACGTCATTTGTTTTGTTGCTGAAGGCTTCAGGGACGTTTTCTTCAACGAAACGTCGTAGAAAGTGTCACAAAAGAAAATTCAAACTTTTTTTAAAATTTTTAAAACGTCACAAAAAGTCATTACAATTTGCGACATTTTATCAATAAAACATCGCAGATTGTATTAATTTTTTGTAGTAGTAGAAGTGAATAGAGATTTAGTGTAAAATATAGAATAACATCGGAAGATGAGAATTAAACAATAAAAGAAGAGAATTAAACAATAAAAGATAATCCATTAGTCAGTTCCGGAAAAAAAAGAAGAGCTCCAAATAATTATTAAGCACTCTTAATGCTCACCTCAAAACTTATCTTTATTGACAAAAAACTTATCCTTATTTTACATAGTTATTGACATCACTATTGTATATTTTACATAGTAATCTCCATGATTCGTTAATTAAAAATATGATCAGAAATTGCTCTTATTCGACTGCCCGTCTTAATTGTTTGCTTACCAAGACATCCTAAAATATTGTAAAAGGCTAAAGCTAAAACTGAAATTAGAAAATCGGATTGGCAAAAATTGTTTGGTATATAATGAAGTCTTCACGTTAGGTTATCTAAAGAGTCATTTTAAAGACACTTCGAATACATACAGAAAATCTTGAAATTTCCTACACTGGCGATGATCCACACTTGTAAGCTTGAAATTAATATTCGACGGTACGGGTGAAGGAAGAAAGGTGGTCTAGTCCTAGATGAATCTGGCTCAGTTGGAAAAGGTCCCTGGTGGCGATATTTGACCCGAATGCAGGAAGTAGGCTTAGGTCGAGAAACGTGGTCCCTTTGGAGGAGGGCATTGGCGAAGCTTCTTCCTTAATTAACTGTCGCATAACATTTCAGTGAAGGCGTTTTCGCACAGCAGGAAGAGCGACTAAAAATGAGCATGAGGCCGTTTGAGTATGAATATGAATCAATATCTTTCTAAGTGTTTCTTGTTGATTGTTTAGCTCTATTTTAAGACTTTTGGTGATCATTAACACTTTTATGATTTGTAGAGATGATAAACTAGTTAAAACAAGATGGGTGACAGTCGAATCAAGTTTATTTGAACAGATAAGCCCGTGTCCTCTAACTTACATAGTCATGTGGATCAATAGTATAAATCTCTAGAACCGTGTGCTGAAGGACGTGAAGGGTGAATTATACACGAGTGTGTGTAACAATCTTGTAAAAAACATAGTCCCTTAAATGTTTGTGTATGTGACCTTATAAAGTATAGAAAGCCTAGTTCACAACATAAAAGAGAAAAAAAAAATGTAAGTTTGATGATAAAGAACAACCAAAACAATAGAGAGAGAGAGCAGGTAGAAAAATACTCTCATCCTCTTTGATTATTTTGAAATTGGTTCGAGTATTTATTAATTAATATATCAATTTTGATTTCATTAATAAAATTTGGTGAGACAACCTATAATTGTGAGATGGGATATTAAATTTTGTAAATCTTTATTTAAATTTGGTAAATTTGTTGGTTAGTTTGACTCATGATTTTGTCTTCTACACTTAAGAGATTTTTAGTAAATCTTTTTTTTTGTAAATCTTGATATTTGCTTCAATACTACATTTTTTATTTTCATATTAATTTGTTGGTTAAACTTAAAGATTGTTTTATTTTTATCTTTGATTGATTTTTTATTTGTGTTATAGACTTCCAACACCTTATGTATTTGATCTATTTTACTCGATCTGCTAGCTTTCTTCTCTTCCTTATTGTTTTTTCGATTTTTTTCTTAATTTTTGCCCTTTAGACAGCCATTGATGGAGAATTCTCCACTATATACCTCCCCAACATGATTCCTATCTATAGTCGGATTTATTACTGATGTGGGACTTTTTGAACTTTTAGCAAGGACCTCAAACCTTTTTTCCAAAAAAAAAAATTACCTTTTTGGATAAATCAATAAGCGGTTCATGAAAATATCGTTGGATTCATTACAAGTGATTGCTTCTATGACAGGAGGGTGCGGACAAATAAATATAGATGCGTCCAATGACGTATGCTGAAAATTGAAAGTTGATGCGGACTCATCAATGGGTGAATTGCACTTGCGAAGGACCATTGCAGCACGTATGCAACTACCGAAAGGAGTTAAACGAATAAAATACATACTGTCGCAATAATCACAAAATGACAAAAAATCTACATAGCCTGCAGCTTAGCTGATAATTGAAGCATCCTTGCTTGATCAGCATTCTAAAGTTGGAATGGGACGCTACAGGTATGTCGTAAGTACAAATATAGATGCGTCCAATGACGTATGCTGAAAATTGATAGTTGATGCAGACTCATTAACGGGTGAATTTCATCGGCACATGATCAAATCTGCTGTAATTATTACTTTATACTAATTTTATACTACATGATCTTATTCATATATTTATTTAAGTTTTATATAAATGTTATATATTTATATAAATGATAGATGAGATCGTGTGGAATAAAAAGGGTAATAAGCATAGAAAACCTGATTCCTTTATTAAGTACCATTGCATCCATAGGTTTGGTAAAATAATAGACGTACGCAAGTACCAAAATGAGTTAAAACGAAAAAATACATACTGTCCCAATAGTCACAAAACGTCAAAAGCATCTACATAGCCTACAGCTCAGCTGATAATTGAAGCATCAATAATCACAAAATGACAAAAACATCTACATCGCCTACAGCTCAGCTGATAATTGAAGCATCCTTGCTTGATCAGGCATTCTAAAGTTGGAATGGGATGCTTACAGTTATGTCGTAAGTACAAATGTTAGGAGATATTTTGGAACAAGGCAACAAAATAAATATATGTTAAATAATAAATATGTTGTAGTTAGGTGTCTCAAAATGGCAAAATCTTAAGTAGCACTCAATGGCAAACTTTTAAAGATCCGTAAAAAGGTCAAAATCTTCTCTTCCAGCTTGTAATCTTTATCTTGGAATGTAATGTAGGACATAATCTTTTTCCATAACAATTATGTTCCCATCTCAGTCTTATAAATTTTGAATTTTATATTAATTTTAAATATAAATGTGAATATTACGCCCTTTTATTCATACACGTACATGAACATGAAGAATCCACATGTGGAACTTGAATTCACATAGATGAATATAATAACTAAAAAAACTGAAGTAAAGTGATAAAGTTAAACATCCATTTATAGTAAGCATATTCCATATTTTACAAAACGATTAAACGAATTTTTACTGTTATTGTTTATTACTTTATATTTTAATATTATTAGAACAATAATCATTGCACTCTAAATATAATACAAAAGTAGTTTAGTTAAACCTTTTGTAGAATATTAAATTAAAATTTTAATTAATATCTAAAAGCTTTTCTTTTTAAGATCACATAATTAATGAGTTCAAATTATTCAAGTGCGATGTCACAAAGATAAATTAAAATTTAAATATCAGAAATTAATAAAATTTATTATCGTTATATTTAAAATATTGTTAATATGGTTTTAAAAATATTAAATTATAATATAATATCACGGAGAATGACAAAGGTTTATTTAAACTTCTTTAAAAATATTAAGGTGTCAATTACACTAAGACTTAATCGTCAAGAACTACTAAATTGAAAATGAATGAAAGACACTAGATAAATTTGCACAAATATCGAAGGTTCCTTGACTAATAAAAGAGATATATTGACGATATGTGGTGCAAAAGCAACATAAACAAAATTTAGGTGGGTTAGATTAAATGTTTATCTAAGACTCGACCTGTAAAGAATTTTATGGGAATGATTTTATGCGTTTCTCATTGAAGGAATCAGAAATATATACACAATACAACACCAACAACTTCCTAATTTAGAGGTATGACAAAGAATCTCTTAATAATATTACACATTTAAATGACATATGTACCCCTAATTATTTCATAATTATCACAATACACTCCCTCAAGTTAGAGCATATAGGTCATGAATGCCTAACTTGTGAAGAAGATATTTGAACTGTTGTTTCCCAAGATCCTTGGTAAGAATATTAGTAAGTTACTTCGTGGTCCGCACATGAAAAGGCACAATATTACCAGCGTGTATCTAATCATGCGCATAATGACGATTGACTTCAATATGTTTAATACGATTATAGAACACGGGATTCACAGCTATGTGAAGAGCCGCCTTACTATTACAAAATAAACACATGGGGGCATGGATGAGGTATACTAAGAGAAGTAATAAGTGACCTAAGCCATGTAAGCTCACAATTAGTAATGGCCATAGAACCCACTCTACTTTTGTACTTCGAGTCCCACTCTATTTTTAAGAGTCATCAAACTTCCTTGCATCATTTGGCCCTTTTTATTTGGATAATCTCTTTTGATTTGTTCAGGTTGCTCGCACCTGTTGGGTTATTTGTGCTGTACTGCTAATATCTTGGAACAAAACTAACAAAGCTTGTTAAACGTGCAGGAACTGAAATTGCAGAAAAGTAAAGAACACAGAGATTTTTACTTGGTTCGATAGCTTTAATGCTATCTACATCCAAGGTTCCCACTGTTGTGGTTTCTACTAGTATGGAAGAAAATGATGAGAACTTTTACAGAGATGAGTGTTTTCTAAAACACTTGCAAGAGTCTTCAAACTCTCCTAGTACTCACTGGTAAGTACTCTAGCACTCTCTGGTATTTTTCTCACTCAGTATTTTCACTCACAGATGATGGATTACAATGAACAGAAGAATATGTTGTGTGTTTGACTGATACTGAATTGCGTCTTTTTATTTCTGAAGAAGGAGAGACTCTAGGCTGTGATTGCATGCGTGAGCCATGTGCCGTTCACGTGACCAACTTAATGCTCCACCCTGCTACTGTGCGTTTTGGGTGCTGAGAGAACATGTCTGCTTTTTTTTGTCTTCTTAATTTGTGTAAAACGACAATGCTTTGTATTAGTACTTCAGACATGTGTTGTCATGATAGTGCATCACGTGGGTGTGTTTAAGACTTTGTCATTTGCTTTGACTCTACTTAGAATCTTCCAGACCATCCCTTCTTTCTTTCCTTCTTCGTAAATGCTTCAGACACTTCTTCTCACACACATCTTTGGTTCTTGCTGGTGTTTGATGTTTCTGAGTATCGATTGGTGGAGTGAAGGTGATTACCATCATAGCACCTTTAGCACCAAATTGCTTTTTACCTTTGGATTTCGACCTTGAACCCCTCTTAGATGAGCCATCCTTATTCTGCTTCCCCCCACGATCATATTTTCTCATCATATACAACCCTTCAACTTGAAAGCTTTCACCAATGTCCTGTCTTCGTTGGCTGTGAGCAATAATGCATTAATTATATTCTCAACACTAAGTTTCTTCTAACTAAATATGAGTATGGTCAAGAAATGTTTATATAAAGGATGTAAAGAACAAACCAAAATCATCACTTTATCCTTATTTGCAATAGTCATATTGAGCCTTAGTAGGTCATTAACTATTTGGTTAAGCGTATTGACATGTTGTTCTATATTTGTTCCTCTTGAATCCTTAGCTTGTATAGTCTTTACTTCAAAAATGATTTACTTTTTAGAGACTTTAACACATATCAACTATCTAACTTCGTATATATCTCCATAGAGGATGCAATCCGCTAGAATATGGTACATGATCTTGTTTACTAGACAAGGGTGTTGATTTCAACTACTCGCACTTGTAACTATTCCCAATTGAGCTCATCCGTATCTTTTGACTTATTCTCTTACAACTCTTTGAACATACCTCATTGTTCCAAGAAATATTTCATTCTTTATTGCTACATTATGACATTCCTACTTTTATTGAACTTTTCTACTTTAAACTTTACAAACAAAAGTCATCTTCATCTTAACACCGCTTTTATATCCCTTGTCAAGAAAGTATATGCAACAAGCAAAGAATATTATGAGAAAAAACAATAAGAGCACTAGAATATTTTAATAAGCTTTGGACAATTTAATGCGCCTACATCATCAAGAGCACTATTTAACTTAATTTTAGCTTGAAGATTACATATTTTCACTCTTATAATGCTAAGTTTATAACAAATATAGTGACATGTAAGCTCTAACTAATACATTTTGTATAGAACTTGCTCCTTATCAAGTTCAACATAATTTAAACATGATTATAGTAAGTCTTGTAGTCCTTCCTGATTTTGAAATCTACCAAAATTGTGTTTTCAAATAACGTACTCTATCGCAAACATGATCGTGTCCTAGTTCGGTAACTCACTATCTTTATTCATACATAACATGAGTTTTGACACACTATGTCCTAAGCTGTATAACTCACTATCTTTACTTGTATATAGATAAAGGCTTTGATGTGCTTGTGAGCCATGTCAAGTCCTTTTCCGACAAATCTTTCACTACACTAAAATGTCTGAATTTCAGTTCATGTCTTCACCTCTATATTTTAGAAACGAACACACTTAGCACATATTCGTATACTTGTGTTCACTATTTTTTTTTTTACAATAATGTCTATTTAAAAAAACATGTTAAGATTGTACACCCGTAATCTATTGTGTCTATAGGAAGGAGAACCAAGATTTCTAACAATTTTCATCGAATATAGCGCTGTCCACATGTTTGGATGAACGGAGAGAGAATACATGAAAACAACTTGGCAGGAAGGACAATTTTTCTTAATTTTTGCATAATCAACTAACAGAAATAATGGTCGTGCATTATGATAGAAGTGTGTTATAATGCGAATTCCCAGATGAGATGATGCGTGGGTCCACCAATCTCGTTGTTTTATAATGCGAATTCACTACCACCACAAGTTTTTGCTCGTGAACAAGTATATATGATAATTTTCCATTTATCTTTTAAAGAATGTTTAATAAGCAGTGCTGATTTGGACACGAACATATTTCTTATCAGTCAACTTTGATTTTCTGTAAGGGTCGTCCAAGTATAAAATTGAGGGAATTTAACATTGAAAACTATTTGAATGAAACGATTAATTTTTATCAACATTATTCCATTAGGAATATCATGCCAATGAAAAAGTGAAATATCCAAGGCTCTCATCTAGAATGCCAATGGAAGAGATTTTGCTAGATTCTTCCTTTGAATATAGATATAATTGTCTGGGTTCTAAATTTTGAGGCGTCCTCTCAGACTCGAAGATATTTGTGAAGTAGAGCTAGTGACAGATGTGATTTGTAAAACGAGACAAACTGATGCTGAAAGGGATCAAACAATCTTTATGATTGATGTCCTATCTGCGATATTTGTGAAGTAGAGCTAGTGATAGATGTGATTTGTAAAACAACGAGACAAACTGATGCTGAAAAGGATCAAACAAATCTTTATGATTGATGTCCTATCTGCGATATTTGTGAAGTAGAGCTAGTGATTGATGTGATTTGTAAAACAACGAGACAAACTAATGCTGAAAGGGATCAAACAACCTTTATGATTGATGTCCTATCTTCATTCTTCCACCAAATCCTACTTTTGTAAGAGGAGAAAATCCAGAGAAATTGACAGGCCAACGTTTGTGTTGGCAAAACATACACGTAGGCATTAGATTTTCGTAATAAGAATGGTATTGGACATAGGGAATGAAGTTGGTTAAAGAGAGGAAAATAATTAGCCTGAAATAGAGTGCAATATAGTTGGGACCCCAAAAAAAAAGGGGGATTATATTAACATATGTAGATATAACAACTTAAAAGGGCAAGGAATAACGGCAAATGAGGATAAGATCAAAACTTTACTAGAGGTTAGAATTGCTACTGATTAAAATAAGATTAATTCTTCATTGTTGAGAATCCTTCTATGAAAAAAAATTATTTGTCTCTCTTAAAAAAAAAAAGCTTTTATATAGTCAAAGCAAAAAGTTCAAAATATCAAATTGTTGTCCACAATGTTGCAGAGACAGGGGATCAATTCTCTATGGGAAATGGGCCCTTGTTAGCTCTCTGCTGTCACCTGTCAGTCGAGTGGCCGATGAGGTAAAGCCGTAAGGGAATGAACTTGGTTTAAAGAGAGGAAAATAATTAGCCTGAATTATAGTTGGGAAGAAAACGGAAAAGGAGAGCTAGGATTAGATTCATATATATCCAAATTTTATCTTATTATTCATTAATAATATTCAAACAAAATTTATTTTCTAATTTATTTTTAAGTGAAATTTTTTAGAACATACAAATTGCGAAAGAATAATATAAAACATAAAAAATTTTAGACTTATTGAATATTTAATCTTGTTTACTTTTATTTGTCATTATCAAATTTCAAAAAATTAAGTATATACGTCATTTGTATATTCACATTCAGTCCAAGCTTAAAATTTTCAAAGAAGTTAAGCTGGAGATTTAAAATACTCGTTTACAAGGTTCTAAAAGCTTTAATCAAATTTGACTACTCTTTTGAAGTCTACAAAGAATTTAAGGTCCGTCTAGTAACACGTGATTACAGCTTTCATAACTTTGTAGCCCGGTACTCAAGGGTATTCATTCTCAATTAGTCATCTTGGAAAATTAAAGAAAAACTAAAGAGAAAGTATTCCCTTTAATTTTTAAAAGATTATTGTGTAGAAAGGTATGCATAATCAACAATACTCTTCAATAAATCAATACTATTTTTAATTAATGTAAAACATTATTATGATAAAATAACTCCCATTTATAACTATATTTCTGATGCTCCCTCGAGTTGGCCAATGCACATTGTAAATGTCCAACTTGCCAAGAAAGTATTGAAATTACAATGGTCCGAGAGCTTTGGTGAAAATGTTTGTTGGTTGAATCTGTGACCTCACATGTGATGTAACATAGTTCCTATTTGAACTTGCTCTTTAACATAATGACAATTAATCTCTACATGTTTAGTGCCTTCATAAAATACTGGGTTAGCCACTATATGGATAGCAAACTAACTATTACATAAAAGAGTCAAGGATTCATGATGAACCACGCCTAAAGAAGCCAATAAAGACTTTAATCATACCATCTCACTGGCAGCGGCAACCGTCGCCCCTGCACTCGACTTCTACTGATGATCTGGACACAATACTTTGTTTCTTTGTCTTCCACAAGTGGTGACTAACTGAATATCATGAATCAGTCAGTCACTAAGTAGCGTGAAATAAGACAACTCGACCAATTCGAGTTATAGAGAGCTCGAAGCCATAAATCATTATCAGCCTAAATACGAATACCTTGACATGGTTGTCTCTTAATATAGCCTACAACGCGTATAGTCGCTTCAAAATGCTCCTTACGTTGTGCCTGAGTTAACTATGATAACACATAAACCATATATGAAATCTCAAGCTCAGTGATTGTTAAATAAATGAGATATCCCACTAGCTGTCGAGAGGATAAATTGTTCACCATTAATTCACCATTAGCCAACCCTAGACGGTGACCATGCACCATTGGAGTGTCCACCAGTTTGCTTCCAAGTAGTCCTATTTTGGATAATATATCCAAAGCATATTTTGCTGACACGAGAATGACACATTGGATAAGCAGGCTACTTAAATCTCTAAGAAATATTTCAATACCCCCAAATCTTTAATATTGAAGCATTTATGCAGGTATGTCTTAAAAGTCGAACAAGCTATTGTATCATTGTCCATTAAAATGATGTCATCCATACATACTAACAATCTAAAAGATACATGTCCCTTTTGAAAAGTAAATAGTGAATGATCTGCTCGAGATTGAACAAATAATATCTCTTTAGCGTTGAGGTCAACTTGGTGCAACTCCATTTGATGCAACTCCCAACCTCATAAAACTACTATAGACAAAAAAACATGAATGGTCATGAGCTTGACATCCGATGCAAATGTCTGATGAAAATTGAGACCTTCAATCTATGTGAAACCTTCTCCACCAATCATTCCTTAAACTGTCTCATCTAACTTGTACTTGACCTTAAATACGCACTTACAATCAATCAACTTCTTTCCAGAAGGCTAAGTCTCCAAAGATCATGTTTTATTTGCTTCAAGTTTAAGAATTACTCAGGTTATTGCATCTCACCGTTTTACACTTTTCACAGCCTCTACATGGCTTTTAGGCTCAACCTTAGAGGTTATGGCCACCAAAAACACTTGATGACCTTAGGAGAAATTATCAAAAGTTACATAATTTCGTAAGGGATAAGAAGTACCTAAGGAACTTTCATATTGTGATGGCTTCTAATAGGAGGGAGAAATTTTGGTCAAAAATGGCCCCAAACTTCCTATAATAGTTGAATAAACAACATATTTATCCAACCGAGTTAGTTGATGAGTTGTTTGTTTCAGTCTAATCACTATTTCTTGAGCTCTAGTAATCTCCTCTAAAGAATTACCCATATCTCCCTTTAACTCCAATTTTTTGCTCTTGATTTTGTCTTCTCACTTATCACCCGTCTCTGACATAGCAAAACGTTCCTCAAAGAGGCGATTAATATCTTGAATTCAATGCTCAAATATTCATTACTTTGAGCAAAAGGAAACACATTTCTATTAAAGGAAACATTATGAGAGGAAAAAAAACACCATTTTTAAGATCATGAAGGCTCCAACCTTTCTTCTTATATAGGTATCCTACAAAGACACATCGCCCATTTATGGGCCTGAATTTATTCTTTAATCTTGGATTAGTGTACCCATCACATTGGTAACCAAACACTTTAACATGTTCCTCACACCAAATAAAATCTCATGTGGTGATTGTTTGTTCAATTTAATAGTCAAAGTTCTACTTATTAGATAAGTTGTAGTCAAAACACATTTTCCCCAAAAATAAATAGGTAAAATAGTTTGAAATCGTAGTGCCTTTACGACCTCCAAAATATTCCTACGTTTATGTTTTACTCTCCCAATTTGCTATGGCGTATCTATTTAGCTAGTTTTATGAATAATACCTTTATCTCTATAGAATTCTCACATTCTATGAATCAAACTCTAACCCATTATCACTCCGTATCAATTTAACAATATTTCCAAATTGAGTTTCAACCAATTTGCAAAAATTTATTAGGTATCAAATAACCTCAATTTTTTGAGTAAATAAGTCCAAAGTGCATGATTATGATCATCCGCAATAGTAAGAAAGTAGCGTGCACCACAAGAAGATGCCTTATGATAAGGTCCTCATAAATCACAGTGGATAAGATCAAAGTAACTTGTAACATTATTAATACTCAATGGGAAGGGAGAATGATTTTGTTTGGCTTGAAAACAAATATGACAAACATTCTTATTCTTAAAATATATCATACTAATATTAGGAATAAAGATAAGTGTTGACTTTACTGATGTCCAAGATGTTGATGCCAAACTGTGAAGAAGTCCAATTTCTCTAGCTTTATTATCGAATGCAACCTTGTAGATTTGAAGTACTAAACCCCTTAGTGCTCACCCACTTTAATCGACATCCTCGAGGAATGGTCTTGTATCACACAAAGCTCATTAGTGAACAAAATCTGACAATTAACTTAGCAATCATCTAACTTATGAAAATTAAATTACAAGTCAAATTAGGCACATAAAGGACATTAACTAAATTCATGTATTGAATTAATATGACTAAAACCATCATCATTGCAGTTGTCTTGGCTTCATCATGAAAAATTATTAGTAGAGGCACTACTTCTTTGACATCATACTTTAAATCCAAGTAACTTTTCATATGATTGGATGCCCTAATATCTAGTATTCATGTAAGGTTTTCATAATCCTTAATAGAAAGATTCTCTTAATTATCACAATCTAGAAGTGTTAGCAATTTCTAAAATTATTCGCTCGATAAACCTGGTATATTGCTATTGTTTTCAAATTCTCTTTGTACGAAATGAAAAGCTTAAGCCCTCTTAACGCTTGCTAACATCTTGAGATAGCAAGTTCTTAATTGTGGGCTAGCTTAGTGCAATTTCAACTTCGTGGCCCTCTTCACCAAGTGGGATAGCCAATGACCTTAAAATACTTTGAAACTTCATGGCTAGCCTTATCATAGTGCATGTATCAACTTTTATTATCCTCTTTCTACTATGATTATCAAACTTGAAGACTGGGCTTTGGCTTGGCTACGGTCTATACCACTAGGGCCACTATCTTGACACATTCTTCCTAGCCTCTAACAGTAGACTTATGATGTTCTTCTCTCGTAATAAAGGAATAAACCTTTCTGATGGTAGGCAGAGGATCCATGTTCTAATACCATATAAAATTAGGGATAAATTGAAGAGAAAGTATTGCGCTATACTTTTGAAAGATTATATGTATGTACAAAGGTATATAATCAACACTTATCCTAAACAAAGTAAAACATTAACTCCTAACTAAGGTAAAACATTAATTCCTAATCAATATTGATCCTAAATAAGGTAAAATATTAACCCCTTTTTTATTTCTAAAAAAAAAGTAACTCCTATTTAGATTTGTATTTCTAATACATTTTGCTCACTAGTTTATGTTACTTTCTATTTGTTGTCCTCTCACTGTTATTTCTGAAGATGAAGGAATTGTTCTAATCAAGAAAGAATTGTTCTTATTAAATTATCTTCTTATAGGGTTATGACAATCTTACTAGGGGATATTCTTCCTTAATGGGAAGATAAAATTTTCATATGAAAATATAGTTTTTATTTCGATCAAGTTTTGTGTAGGTCCAAGCAAAATTACCACAAAATAGCACACTTTGACTCGTCATCATTTTAATTTTCTAAACTTTATGTAATTAAAAATTAAGAAAAAAGATTCAGGCTAAGTAAGAAATATTATACATAAAACTATATAATATTATATAAGAAAATATAAAAGTGTTTTTAAAAAGTAGCTAATCTCACTTATACATGTAACTAAATAAAAAGAAAAAAAGACATGAAATGAAATGAAAATAAGATATTACATTGACAAATAGTTTCCAATAAATAGTTGACGGTAGCAATCTTAAATATAAATTCTGATACATAAGTAGAATAGACGTCAAATTAAAGAGAATATTGATATATCAGAATTTGTTGAGTATCCAACCCTATTTTGAGATTTTGGATGATGTGGTAGATAAGATCACAATAGATATACATAAGCTCTCAAAAATAAAGACCATGTAGGAGGATCATCGGAAGATAGTGGAGATCTTTGTGTATATAGATGTATCATTCCTAGATAGATTAATCTCTTATCTTGTTAGCTAGGATGTAGATAAATCTTATTAAATAGAGTCCTATTTAGATGGGGATGTCTTTTTATTAGATAATGTGATATAATCTGATCAGGATAAGATATGATATAGCTAGATGAGTTCAGATGGGATTCTGACTTAACTATCAAGCCAAAGTTGCCTATACATAGCTCATTTGATCCATGCTCCACACATGAGATAAAGAGTGAGGCCACAATATCCAAAACTGATGAAAAACAAAGAGAGAGCAAAGAGGGTTGTCTTCTCATCCTTGTTTGATTGTTTTTGGGATAGCTTTGAGAGTTTGTCGATTGTGATATCAACTTTGGTTTCAATCCTAAAACTTTGTGAGGCAACTTGTTGTTGTGGGGAGTGATCAACTTTTCATGTAAATCTTTATTGATTTTAGTGGATTAATTTATCAGTTTGCCTTATGGGGTTTTCCACGTTAAACGTTGGTATTTATTTCGTCGTTTAGTTTCTTCTTGTATTTTTCTGTTGGTGTAACAATTCGAATTATTTCTTGCTAATATTTGGTTGATCTTTTAAAAAGTTGTATATTTTCCTCCCAATAAGTACTATCAGAGCCATCATAATGGAAGGTGAAAATAACTCTATGGTTAATTTGACATCATCAAATTACTCGATATGGAGGCCCATGATGGAGGACCTTCTATATTGCAAGGATTTATTTCATCCTATTAATGTAGATAGAGGTGTGAAGGATGATGTTCCTTTAAAACCTGAAAAGATTTCCAACAAAGAATAGGAAACGATGAAGCGAAAAATTGTGGGCACTATTAAACAATAGATTGATATTAGAATATTCAACCATATGTCTCAAGAAATAAATCCTTTTGAGCTATAAAAGAAGTTAAAAGGTATGTATGAAAGGAAGACTACTCATAACAAGGCCTCTCTGTTTAAGAGTCTTGTGAATTTGAAAACAAAGGTTGGGAAATAAGTTTCTAAGCATCTAAGTGATTTCCAAGACATAATAAAAAAACTTTCTACAACAAAGACCATTCGTGACGATGAACTTCAAGCTCTATTCCTGTTTAGTTCTTTACCAAATAGCTGGAAAACACTAGTCGTGACCATTAGCAACTCAAATCCTGAAGGTGTGCTCTCTTTGGATGTAATCAAAGAGAGTATTTCTAATGAAGAAATCAGAAAAAAGGAGATTGGAGTTGACAACATGCAGGCTTTTGTGACAAAAAGCAGGGGGAGAACAAAAGTGGGGGTCGTAATGGTCCTAATAAGTTTAAGAACCGTTCAAAGTCCAAAGGTAACAATGACGTGAAGGCATGCCACTATTATGATAAACTAGGACACATTAAGAGGTTCTGCTACAAGCGGAAGAGGGATAAAAAAAGCAAAATCATAAAAAATGATGGTGATGATAAGAATACAGCTGCAACTATTTTAAGCACAAGCAATGAGGTGTCCCTAGTTTAAGCAACTAGTGAATGCTTCCACATCAACAATGTTAGTTCTAAATTGTTGATTGACATGGGAGTATCTTATCACTATGTTCCAAAGGAGTATTTCTCAAGCTATAAGAGAGGAGATTTTGAGAATGTAATGATGGAAAACCAAAGTTCCACTCAAATTATAGGTATGGGCAATATTTAAGTTTAGACAAACGTCAAATGCTTACTAACCTTGAGAGATATACGACACATCCTCGATTTAAGGCTGAATTTATTATCAATGAATATGTTAGATCAAGAAGGTATTAAACACAACTTTAGAAATAAGAAGTGGACATTATCCAAAGGAGCAATCACAATTGTCCGAGGAGTATAAAACACACTTAAAGGTATGTGGTGGTGGAAAAGTATATATAGCCAAAAAGGAAATTTTGCCAAATCTTTAGCATCAAAGATTAGGACGTATAAGTGAGAAAGGATTAAAGTCGCTAGCTGGAAAATCACTTATCCCAGCTAAGAATTCATAATCGCTTAATCCTTGTGATCATTGTTTGGTTAGAAATTAGTACAAAGTCTTTTTTAAGAGAAGATCTTCAAGGAAGTAGAAGTTATTGGAGTTGGTGCATTCAAATGTCTGCGTTCCTATGAAGAAGGAGTCACTAAGAGGTAATAGATATTTTGTTACATTCATTAATGATGCTTCAAGCAAGACTTAGGTATAGCTACTGAACTCTAAGATTCAAGGGTTTAAAACCTACAAGAATTTTTATGTTATGGTATATAGGGAAGCTGAGAGGAGACTGAAGTGCTTGTGAGCAGAAAATGGAAGGGACTGTACTTATAAGGTGTTTAAACAATACTATACGTCACATGGAATTATACGTGAGAAAACTGAACCAGGGATTGTACAATATAATAGGTTTATTGAAAGGATTAGCAGAACCATTATGGAGAAGATTCATTGCATGCTGAAAATGTCTATGTTGTTAAAGACAATTTGAGAAGAAGCAGTCTGAATAACGGTCTAACTGATAAATCAAGCTTTCTTAGTTCTGTTAGATTTTGAAAATTTTGAGAGAACATGGACTGACAAGGATCCCACATATCATCATTTGAGAGTTTTTGGCTATAAGGTATTCAAATATGTACCCAAGGATCAGAGAAAGAAGCCTGACTCAAAGTATACCTTGCATCTTTATTGGATATAATGGTGATCATTTTGGCTTCAGACTTTATGACCTAGAGAAGAAAAAGGTGATAAGGAGCCTGGATGTGGTGTTCCACGAGCACAAGAGAGATGTTGATCTTCTAAGCAAAGATAAATCATTGAATTACAACTTATTAGATGGAAAAGTTGGCTATTTACCAATTCCTTCGATTATTAAGCAGTCTATAGGTAAAAAAGATGAAGTTTGTGACCAAGCACACATTGCTGGTGATCAGATACAATTTGATATTGATGAGCTACATAAACCACATCCAGATATTACTTAAGATGAATCCATTAAGGATAATGAGCATGGGAGCAATGAGATATAGCAACTGATGAAACACAACCTTGAAGTTCAACAAGGGAGAAAAGGGCTTTTAAAAGGTATCCAAATTCTGAGTACCTATTACTTACTATTGAAAGAGAGCCCAAGGATATGTAAAAGGTTGCATTTTGTAAAAACGTCGGATATCATTGGTTAATGTTTGTGATAGAAGAGCAATAATTAATGTTAAAAAAGGTTCATATAGATTTGAATGGTACTGATATGTTAACTGATTGGTTCTCAGAAATAAGCATGAGCTTTGTTATAAGCTTACTGGGATGAATCTTAAGTAGATGATGGAGAATAAAGTGTCTTCCCCATATTTTGGATAGAGGGGGGGACTGTTAAGTGTCCAACCCCATTTTGAGATGTTAGATGATATGGAAACTAATATCATAGTAGATATACATTAGCTCTAAAAGATAAAGATTATGTGGGAGGATTATCTGAAGAAAGTGGAGAACCCATGGATATGGTTGTATCATTCCTAGATAGATGTAATCTCTTATCTTATTAGTTGGGATGTAAATAAATCCTATCATATGGAGTCCTATTCAGATTAGAATGTCATCTTATTAGATAATGTGATGTAATCTAATTAGGATAAGATATGATCTAGCTAGTTGAGTTCAGTTAGGATTCTGACTTAGCTATCAAGCTAGAGGTGCTTATAAATAGCTCATTTATGCCTCACTCTAGGCATGAGATAGAGAATGCAGCCATAATGTCCAAAAGTGAGGAAAAACAAAGAGAGGGCAAAGAGGGTTGTATTCTCATCCTTGTTTCATTCTTTTTACAATTGATTTGAGGGTTTGTTAATTATGATATCAACTTTGATTTCAATCCTAAAACTTTCTCATACAAATTGTTGTTGTGAGGGGTGAGAGATAAGCTTTTCTTATAAATCCCTACTGAGTTTAATGGATTTATTTGTCGGTTTGCCCTACAGGTTTTTTCCCTCTATACTGAATGGTTTTCTTCGTTAAATCTCGGTGTTTATTTAATCGTTTAGTTTCTTATTATATTTTTCTGTTGTTGCAATAAGGAGAGTTCTTTCCTGTCATTAATATTTAGTTAATCTTTTAGAGGGTTGTGTATTTGTCTCCTAACAGAATTAAAGTGTATTGTAAACAAGTCATCAATGAATATAGCATTTTTATATTTATCTTTGATATTAATTTAATTATGCAAGTATTAGGTACTAAAAAGACTTTATCAACTTATTTTTCACAACTTAGGAACCAATAGGCAATAATTCATGGGTGGCTTCCTCTAGCAATTAGGTGAAATTTTGAGCAACAATTTCGTAAGATAAATTATTTTATAATTTAACATATTTTAGCTAAAACTACAAATAGATTAAAAACTTCTTAGCAAAACATGAGGGATTTGAAGATCTATAAACAAAGGGTTAGGATACTAAAATCGAAAATTATCCTCTTTTTAAGTGTGTTAAAAATCATGACTATTAAAGGTCAATTAATTCTTAATAGGATCATTACTAGTGTTACAGAACATAGTTTTATCTTTGTTACAAAGTACGAACATCAAATGAGGCTTTACCTTTCCCCTCTTAATGAGGCTTTAAGGATCATGAAGTAACAAAAGTTTGCATACACCGACTCTGGAAAGTAGAAAGCCATCATTCTCTTTTAAAACAAAAAGTTAAGGTAAATTAACTGAAAGAAGTATATGCTAACACATTACATTTCTTTAATGATATTATAGAAAGGAGAAACATCAACAGGATTTTAGCCTTATCCAATATGAATGGCAAAGTTTATTGCACCCAAGATGAATTGCTATCTCATGCTCACAATCATTTCAATCTTCTCCTTGGTGTTGGTGAACCTAATCCTACAATTTTTACTGTTGTCAAATTTTTCCATCCAAAGCAAGTTTCTGCTGCTCATAGGGAAGCTTGGTAAGACTTTTTACTACTCAAGAGGATAAGAATGTAGTTTTCAAAAAGTATCCTAACAAGGCCTTATGTTTGCAATAGGTTTTTCTTTCAAAATACTTGAAATATCATTGAGGAAGATATCTAGGGAGCTATTTTTTACTTCTTCAACCATGTTTAGCTTTTGAAGGAAGTTAACACTACTTTTATTTCCTTAATCTTTAAAATTTCAATTCCTAGCTACTTTAGTTCTTTCAAATTTATTTATGCCACAACTCTCTCTAACAATTTTAGTCATTTAAATTATTCACAAAGAGTGGTTTATGACTTTTTAATCTTTTTTTTCAAAAAAAGAGTGGTTTAGTGATACTTAAACTAAATCCTTACTAAATAATCTCGAATAATTTACGACTAAATTATTTGCTTCTATGGTTGATGATGTTTAGCCATAGAGATAAATAAACCTCTCTTTTACTAGAATTAAAAATGTTAATTAAATATAATATTTTATGGGTAAAAACGACCATTTAAAAATGAATTAAAAAAGAAGAATTAATCTCTAAAGAAAATAATGTATTTAAAAGTCCTATTAGTTAGGGTCTTATCAAAATTTAGTATCATAGCCAAATTATATATTCAATTTTTTGTTAAAGTTGTTTGATTACATTAACAATATTCTTATTTCATCTTACTATATATTCAATTTTCTTAAAACAAGATTTATTGAAAATCGATCGTTTTTTAGTTTCTTACTCTTGTTTCTTGTTTTTCCTAATTAATCAAAAAAACAAAGAGAAGGAAAGAAATGAAAACGACAAATTCAATTAAAATGATTTTATAAAGAGAAAGCGATAATAAGTCCCATCTAAAGCATATACTAGAGATTAGATTGTAATATTTTACAAAAAAAGAGTTTTTATTTCTTTTCTCACTAGGACAAGATACTGGATATATTAATTATATTTTATTTATCAGTTTTCTTATTTTTTACTATTTAATTCATTCTTTTTAAGTTCTTATTCTTCTTTTCTATTTGATCTAATTGAGTTTTGTCGAGCTCAATTTTCTATTCTTCAGTTTTTTTTTCATTTTCTTAATCTCTATTTGTATCATCTTTATATGTTTTTGTCCAATTTGCTTCTTTAGGAGTTATTAACAAAGGAGAATGCTAAGCTAGTCTTCCTGATATATTAATGAGTTCATTAAAAACTTTAAATTAAGAGTTTATGTTGTGAGTGGAGTGATTTTTGAGAAAATACATCAAAGAATTTTTTTTTGCTACTAACGTTTTCTTACAGGTTCATTATGACTCAAAACTAAAATAATATCTCATCCTAAGACAAGGAAGTAAGTGAAGAAGAAAAAAAAGGGGGATAGACTAGGATTTAGGTTAAATGTAATAAAACTCTCAATAGAAGTAACTTATTAAACAATTCAAAGAAGTTAGGGATAGGATGGAGAAA
This sequence comes from Erythroxylum flavicans, assembly GCA_027576715.1. NCBI lineage: Eukaryota > Viridiplantae > Streptophyta > Magnoliopsida > Malpighiales > Erythroxylaceae > Erythroxylum > Erythroxylum flavicans. The sequence goes on along the minus strand of JANZXP010000194.1, from coordinate 28,591,433 downwards.
TATGAAGTTGCCATAGCCAATATACAATATAACTCACCTATACTTATTAATATTGATGTCTTTGAGATTTATAATGAGATTACTAGTATTGCCAACTATTTGAGAGAATTAATCCTAAGGGACATTAAAGGAGAAAGGGGTGGAAGAGGAGGTAGAACAGGGAGATAAAAAGGTGGTATATTTGACTTAGGCTATATTAGGGGGTATGAAAAGGTAGATAACAAATGGGTAGTATTAATAAGATGATACTATCTTTCCTAGAAAGGATAGACTCTTATACTTATTTAATATGAAAAAATATATGAAGGTACTATTTTATTGATACAACTTTTATAAAAAGAAAAAGGTTAAATTGATATCCATATAGTTTAGTAATTTTGTTGTAGATTAGTGGAATCAACAAATCTTAACTCTGAGAGTTACTTATCAACATATGAGAGGAGATGAAAAAGGCGATAAAGAAAATGTTTTATGTCAAATTACTATTTTGATCATTTAAAAACTGCAGATGTTAATTAAAGGTTCTAAGAGTGTGGAGGAGTAAGATACGAAGATGGAGGTTGCCAAGATTAGGGTGAATGTCATGGAAGACTTAAAGGTAATAATGGCTCATTTCATTTGTGGACTAAACTAAGAAATTATAATATTGTCGATCTATACTATTATGTGGAGTAAGAGGATGCAGCTCACATGGCTATGAAGGTAGAAAGAAAAATAAAAAAGAAATTCCATTAATTGTTTTGGTATTTTTAGCAGAAGTTCTTCATCATGGAATAATTCATGAAGTAAAGAGGAAGACAAATCTTGAAAGTCAAAATATAAAGTACCTGAATTAAATGTACAAATGCTAAGTGAAGAGAAAGGTAAGATCAATTCATCTTCAATAAATAAGAATCAAGATGTCAAGTGCTACAAGGGTTTGAGATAAGAGCACATAACTTAATATTATCCTAATAAGAGAGTAATGATATTAATAGATGACAGTGAGTATTTATTTGAGAGTGAAAAGGAGACAAATAGGAATATACCTAATTTAGAGGATGCTAATAATGATGAGAGCATTGAGAAGCCTAAAAAGGACATGATATTGATCACTAAAAGGGTATATATATATATATATATATATATATATATTATACGAAATTAATTTCTTATTATTATTGTTATTATTATTATTTGTTAACTTTTTTACTAATACAAATCATTCGTTTTAAAATAATCAATGAATTGCATATTTCTAATCATATTATACTGCAGGAATATTTTAGTTATTGACACTGTTTTATGTTCTGTCAACTGCAACCAAACACATTTCTGTTCTTGAGACGGAGACAATTTTATTTGTTTTGTCCATTACAACCAAACACCTCACTGTCTTCAATGTTTGTTCTGTTCTGTCTCTAAACTTTTGTCTCGTTCCGTCTCTGCATACTGGAGACAGTAACCAAACGCAACGTTAAAGAATGGAACTAAAAAATTTATTAATTAGTAATTTAGATAGAGAAGTAATTTTGTTTAGGATAATTTAATAATATTTTAAGGATTGATATTTAAATTTAAAGAAGTATATTTAAAGGAGGACACTAAAAAAGTTACTAATTAGTAATTTAGTATAGATAATAAATTTTGTTTAGGATAATTTAAGAATGTGTTAAAGAGTGGTATTTAAATTTAAAGAAGTATATTTAAAGAAGGACATTAAAAAGTTATTAATTAGTAATTTAGTATAGATAAGTAATTTTGTTTAGGATAATTTAAGAATGTGTTAAAGAGTGATATTTAAACTCTAAGAAAAGGACTATAAAAAAAGTTATTAATTAGTAATTTAGTATAGATAAACAATTTTTAAGAATAATTTAATAGAGTGATAAGAAGTAATGTTTAAGTTTTAAATAAGTATGTTCAAGGAAGGACACTAAAATTTGATCATACCTCAACTTTTTGAGTGACTTTTTAGATTTATTCAATCTTCGATAAGATTTCAATTTCTGTTTTCTATTTGAATTGATTTTCTTTAATGTTTTCAATTCTTTTTCAACCTCTTTTATGTTTCTTCTATATATACTTCGATTCCTTGTGTCAAGATCACAAGTTAATTCTTCTTTTTATTGTTATTTCTTTTGTTGGCTGTGGTGATTTAAGTCAAATATCATATTAGATATAAAATACGTAAGAAAGACAAAGTTAAAGGGTATTTTCATTTTCAGACTTTTATCTTTTGTCTTTTCAATTCATCTTTCTTCTTTGGTTCATTATTTTGTGGCTTATTTTTGTACAAAACTAACAAAAATAATTTTCTCATATTTTTAGGTTAAAATTATAATCAAGAATATATAATCATCAGAAAAAGATTCAATGAACTTAGTATCCTCTACTCGTGATAAGTCTAATCTAGCATGGAATTATTTTTCTTCTTCTCAAGCTTCTGATGAGAATATCTAATATAATTGTATATTTTACAATATAATATTTAAAGGGGGAGGAATTTATAGAATAAAAGAACATCTTATTGGTATTAAGGGTAATATTTCTTCTTGCAAAAAAGTACCATTTGATGTACATGAGAGGATTGAAAGTTATTTGTAGTAATAAGTAAAAAAGAAAAAGGAAAATAAAGAGGCTCATGAAGCACCACAATTATTAAATAAAGGAAAAAGGAAAGCTATTATTAACATAGATTCGTATTTTCCTTCAAGAACTACTTTTAGTTCTTAACCTAGTCTAAAAAGTGTTTTGGTTGATAAGGATGACGTTTTACAATGTAAAAAAGCATGGGCTAGATGGGTTGGAGCACCTTGTTCCAAATAGGGTGTTCTAACCCTTTTTCTTTTAATCTGGTCCACACATATGTGGACCCCACATAAATATGTGGATAAGATTTAATGGAACATGGTTGAAACTGGTTAATTGGAATAGAGGATCTGATCTCGGGCTAGATGGTTCTATCATTCATATATTCCTTTGAATGCTTTAAATTCACCTCATCTTCAAGAATCAATAAATGCTACAATAATGATAGGTCCATGATTTAAGGTACCTTCTTATTACGAGATTTGTATACCTTTGCTTCAAGATTTTAAAAAAGAATGTCAGTTAATTGTGGATACATATAAGTCTAGTTGAGAATTAACATAATGCACTATTATAGTAAATAAGTGGACCGATCAAATATAAAGAACCTTAAGTAATTTCTTAGTTTATTATAATATTAGAACAACTTTTATCAAGTATGTTGATGCTTCTGATATGGTAAAAAGTGCTAATGCTTTATCTAAATTATTTTCTGAAATTGTTGAGTAGGTTGGATTAAAGAATGTTGTGCATTTTATTATAGATAATGCAGCTAATTTTATTATAGATAATGCAGCTAATTATGTATCAGCTAGGTACTTATTACAATCAAAGCATGGACATAATTATTAGTCTCGATGCACTGCTCATTGTATAAATCTTATTTTAAAAGATATTTGTGGTATGAACCATATTTTTAGTCTTTCTTTACATGCACCTAAGATCACAATTTTAAAGTATAATCATATCACATTTTTGTCTTCGTTAAGAAAGCATGAAGATTGGGTTGAGATCGTGCGTCCTGCTGCTACCAGGTTTGGAACTACATTTGTTACTTTGAAAAGTGTTTATGAATATAAACAAATGCTTCAAAATTTTGTGACAAGTAAACATTTTCCAAGTCATAAGTTGTCAAGGAGTGTGAAAGGAAGAGAAGTTTGAGCTATTATTCTAGATAATAAAATTTGGGAAGCTTGTTTGATCATTGTGAAGATTATGACTTCTCTTATAAGGTTGTTGAGGATTGTTGACTTCGATGAGAAGACATCTTTGGTGTATATATATATATATATATAGAGCTCACAAAACAATTATAAATCTTTTTAAAGGAAGGAGAAATTGCATAAGCCTTATATAGATATTCTTGACCAACGTTGGGATAAGCATCTTACTCAAAGGATCTATTAAGCAACTTATTTTCTCAATCCTTGTTGCTTATATAATGGATACACATGTACAAATAATATTATAGGTGGTTTGTTTTAGTGATTGAATGCAAAGGTATTTTCTCTATTGAAGAGCAATAACAAGTGAAAAATGAAATTAAATTGTATCGTGAAAGTTTACAGAGTTTTCTTAGATCATTAACAAAGAGATAACTTATGATTTAAAAAATGTAGTATGGTAAGTTTTTATACTTTTAATTCATTCTTTACTTATTAATAAATATATATTAATTTTTCATAACTATAAATTTAAAATACAAATGAGTAGTTGAGATTATTCAATGAAAGTGCTCCAATATTGAGAAAACTCACTATTACATTGCTTAGTCAATTAGCTTCTGCATCAGGTTATGAATGTAATTGGAGCAATTTTAACGTATTCATACAAAGAAACGAAATCATTTGGAAAATCAAAGACTTAATATAATATGAGAATGAAGAATAGGTATTTTATAGTTTTGATTTTATTTTTCATTATTTTATGTTTTATTATTGGCTTTATAATCTCTTTATTATATATTTAAAGTGCTTAGTAAAAAGAAACTTATAATCTACTTTATATTGATTGTATTCACCATACTGATTTTTGGATTGAAGAAGAAGAACTACACCTGATCTTGATTATGAAGAACTTGAAAAAGCGATTTATGAAGAAAATGCATTTGTCACAATAAATAAATTAAGAACATCTACTGATGGTCAATTTATATCTTATTTTGATCATATTTAATTTTAAAGTATAATTATTACAATTTTAAAATTAAGAGTAATTTCATACATTACTAATTTGTAATTTATTTGAATGTAGTAGAAGAAGTCAATGCAAATACTTTGGATGAAAGTGTAGTTTATAAGTCTGTTAGAGAATTTGAAACTTTTGAAGATAATGAGACAATCTTTTTAGAAATGCAATTTTGATTTTTTTTTTATTTTAAGTTTTATATTAGACTTAGATTTATATTGAATTATCATGTTTGATTTATTATTAGTTCATTATATAATAATAGACATTGAAGCATATTTTATTTTAATAAAATATTTTATTTTTACTTACTCTTATAATTTTTACTTCCTATTTATTATATATCGATTTTATAATGGTTTAATACCAGTTGAACCTTTAAACCTTAAACCTTTTCTTTAACTGGTTCGATATCTGATCTAATTTTCAAAACATTGTTATTTTACTCACTATGATGATATTGTCCAACAAAGAAAAATCTTCTGGCAATTAAAGATATCACTTTCAAACTTAACTTTTCAGCTCTTAAACAGTTGATTACCCCATCGCTGGTGAGAGGGTATGCCTTGACAAAAGAAGTTCAAATATTCACTAAAATTATTCAAATATAATGAGAAAATAATTCATTCATTCGATCACACCCATTTTTACAAATAAGTTATATAGTTGTGATATGTGAAAAAGGATCTAGAGCTTAAGAATTAAGTATAGTCAATTATATGACAGTATTTTGACCTTATGGTAATGTTTTGTTGCATTTTTTATAATTAGTATGACATGTGTCGAGTGAAGAAGGGAGAACTATGCGCTAGCCATTGGAATAATAAATGTAATTGACTTTTGATCAATTAAATTTAGTGGATACCCAGTAAGTTACGAAACTCCATAAGCTTGCAATTATCTTATAACGTTCCTAAGTTGCAAGAGTCGGTGTCTCAACATCGTTATGAAATTCACAAAGGTCCTCTAAAGATTCCACAACAAGCATAATCATTTTAGAGGCCTTATCAAGTCCTTTTACCAAAACTGCAAACACCTGTAACTTTGAAAAATGGAGAGGCTAAGGTGACTAGAGATGCAAACAAGGAATTATAAGAAAAAAGGAGAAAAAGATATACTCTTGGTGTGATGAAATACTTATCCTTGGTCATAAGTGCATAAAAGGAAATTGCATATGTATATGGTAAAACATAGTGATGAAGTTGACAAAGATAATGTAGCACCCTACTCCTGCAAGACTCGAACCTGACATCGTTGGGTGATATCCGAGTCCGTGCCCCGCGAGGGTGGCGTGTTAGAGCACTCAATCATTTCAAGAATCAGTATAACTTGTTTCATTTTGAAACAACAACAAATATATGTGGAAACAATAACCAATTTGGGGCCCACTATCATTCATAAACATTTCCATTCAACACAAAATATTTACAATTTCAAACCACTTTAATGGTGTCCTAATACAATTGTATACAAGAAGTTCCGAATTAAACAATTCAATACAATTTAAGAAAATGCAATGCGGACGTCAACTGATCCCGGCCTCTATCCTTCACTTGTATGCTGTAAATACTCCTGTTGGCCTAACGGGGTATTCTTTAGATCCTGAAAAATAGTTGCAAATTTTGGGTGAGTTTTGCGAACTCAATGAGGTAACCATCATCGATGGTTCACTCAATTCATGCAACACATCATTTCACATAAC
>JANZXP010000194.1:28571569-28584873 GCA_027576715.1 Erythroxylum flavicans | reverse complement strand
ATAGTTAAATTCATTATGAGATTCAACCCACTGCTTGTGGTTCATTCCATTCAGCGCGTCAAAATAGCATAGACTCTCGGATTGCTTAAAGCTGAATGAGAACTAAGAGTAATAACTATGATATGTATGTTAAAACATAGTCATACAATTTGTGCTCTTTTTCTCAAAATTAATTATATCATTAATGCTAGAGTTCCTTAAACAAATATAGAACTCATTTACAGCTAAAAATAATTTATTAAATATTACAACCAAATCATCAATATAGTATCAAAAGGATAGAAAAATTGTGCGGTTTATAATATTTCAATAAAATTTCTTCACCATATCAAACATCCTACTAAGTAGTAATTATTTACAAGATAATTTATTACTCGTATGGATCTTAACATTATTTTAGAGGAAGAACACCAAATTTTAAACATACATTAATATTTAAAAATTTTCCTTATCATAAATAGTTTCACATGCTTAATTCTACGACAAGTAAAAATAAGCATTCACTATTGTCAACAAAAAATATGTTTATCCCATAACAAGGTTAAAAATTAGAATTATCAAATAAAAATTACTAATTAATCTTGTGCATAAACAATGGGAAAAATAGAATAAAAATGAAGCAAAAAAATGAAAAAAGGTCCAAAAGAGGACCTTGCACGAGCCCTCACACGCGTGCAAATTTTTTTAAAAAATTAAAATATAAAAAATAAAAATACACCGGGTCAGGTGTGCGAATCAATCCACTGGCGAGTCGCACAGTGTACGGACTCGGGTCAGGCTGTGCGGGTCTACCTGCTGGTGACCCGCATAGTACCAGGTCGGCACGATGCCGTAGGTGTCGTCCTTGACCCATAACTAGACCTGTGGGTTTGACCCGCCTGTAACTCCCTCTCCCGACCTCCGTTTTCAAAGATTTTTGAGGCATTTTCTTCCATTTTTCACGCTCTATGGATTTCTCATATCCATTTCCGTCAAAAGTACTTCACTCTTCCAATCTAGTTGACAAACATTACAAGGACATCTAATCTTTCCATTTTTTACACCTTGTTTTGCAAATTCCATGAAATCATAAATTCCTCGAATATAAGACTCGTTATTTCTTGGTTGATTTATTCAACTCTTATCCATACCTTCACACATGTTTTAAAAAAAGATTGTTTTAATTGCCTAGCATGAGTGCATGTGACTTGAAAAGGAAATCAAAACGAAGGAGCAATTTGGGTTCTCCCAATCCTATAATTCATAATTCTCTATAGAGAGTAGGAAATGGGTATGACTTGGTTTTCTTTTCTTCCTTGTTGGTAAGTTACTTTCTTGTCTCAAGGAAGAAAAGAAAAAGGAAGACCCTTCTATCCTCAGCTTTGTTTGGTAAAAATACTAATACATTATTTCTTGAATTTTGTTAATCATTCCATATTGAAACTTTTCTTAATGTTTGTTAAACTATTTTCATTTTATGTTCAACTTGAATTTCATTAATGTTACATAAAATTTTTGTCAAAGGAGTAGCCATAGCAACGATGAGACCAGTAGCAAGAATAGTAGCAGCAAAGAATAACATAGCTCTGTAAAAGTTAGGAACAACATCACCGAAGAGAACCCACTCCCGTACTTGTATAGAGCTATGCAAGTTCGCATACGTAGACACCAAGCAAACCTACCTTCTTTCTTCTCATAGACATTATGAATCATTCTAACCGATTTTCACACTAACAATTAAGTGATAGTTAGGAACAACCCGTAACTACCCTAAGAAAACAAAAACCCAGTCAAACATTAAATTATTAGGACATGGTAACTAGAATGGGAAAGCAAAATCGAAAGCAAAATTTAAATCCCAATCCATCCATACACAATCTAAAAAACCGAGACAACAACAATTAAACAAACAAGCAAGCAAGCAAAAAGATTCAGAATCATCTCAAAAGCTAGAGAAGACAAAAGAAGCAGAGGGGACAAAACAGAGGTTTAATTTAAGAGAAAGCAAAAGTAGAGTAGATCTGTAAACCCTAAATCAAAAATTGCAAAAGACTGGCTTAAATCAATTTAAAAAAACTTCAATACCTAATTTTTGGTTCAGCGAGAGAGAGTTGAGGCAAATGAAAGTTGGCAATGGTTCAGGGAGGTCTCAGTCATCAGAGAAATATGATGAAACCTCTGATCTCTACGTTGCGTACCTCTGATCTCTTTGTTGTCAACCTTTTCCTTCTTATTTCTCGTCTTCTTTTCCTTTGTCAACATAGGAGTAATGAAAAGCTGCGAAAAGTGGAATGTGAGTAACGAAAAGTTAACAGAGGAGGGCGGCAATATTATTTTTCCAGCTCAATGGGTAAGAAGCGACGACGTGTCCTGGCAATCTACTCCTTAAATAATTGCATAACGTCTAGAACTAATGAACAAGGATTCAACCATTCATTTCAAACTTGCCACGATTCTTTAAAAAAAAAAGCGGTCACAATCTTTGACAAATTCTGTTACTTTTATTACGACGTAAATTAAGGAACAAAGATAAATTAAATCCACGTGTCTATTTTCTCTAGTTAATTAGTGAAGTCTGGCCACACGAAATTTATCATATCATTTGCATATATATATATATATATATATATATTATAAGTTGTAACTAATTTCTGATTGTTGATTGATAATTGGTCATGACGTAAATTATGTATTGAAATAAATGGAATTTGTATTAGTAATTATTATTATGACAAAGTAAATCAAAATTTAAGTTTAAATTAATTTATTATATTATTGATAATGACAAATCTAAGTTTTGGACACTTTTTTAGCGTATTTTTTAGACAACTTTTACTTTCTTAACTAAATGTCTAAAAATTTTACCAATTTTTATATTATTTTAGACACTTATTAGATGCATCTAGGCATAAGCGTCTAAAACTTCCTTATTTTGTTGTTGTGACTTGATAATGTTTTAATAATATCTTTAATTTCTTATTTTTGATTTTTCATTCCAGGGTATACCCACACTTATCCTTAGGAATAAAAATCCAAGATTATTTAAGACTTTTCTAGTTTGTCATTCTTTATTTTATCTGTTACCGGTAACCAAACAACTAAAAGTTATGAATGCAGGTTATATTCCTATTCCCACCTTTTTTTGACCGGTTACCAAACAAGATACCAAGGAAATGATTTTCATCAAAAGTCTTTATAGTTAAGGATATAAGCTTTTTGGTGGTGATAGGTAGCTTAAGGTAGTAAAGGGCGCATTAACTGTGATGAAAGAAAAATTATAGTATTGCACATATGTCTTAATATAATAGATAGTGATAAGATTGATGGCTATGATCATAAAGGCAAAATGATGATAATTCAAAGTGGTGACATCACAGACTAGGTCACATTAGTAGGTAAGAACTTGTTATATTAAGTTACAAAAGGGTTACTAGATGAATTTGTGACTAGAAAAATGAAGTTCTACAAGTATAATGATATTAGCAAGAAGTGCAAGTTCAAGTTCAGTTATAGTAAGCACAATTCCACTAGTCTCCTTGACTATATTCATTCATTTATAAGATCAACCTTTAATATAATCCCTTGGAGGATAAAATTATTTTCACATTCAATGATGATTACTCGAGAAAAATATTAGTGTATTTTTTAAGACAAAAGGATGAAGTGTTTGAGAATTTCAAGAAGTGGAAGACAATAGTTAAAAAGTGTATTAGAAGATAGGTCAAGACACTTAAAATAGATATCATATTAGAATTATGCACTAAGCCATTCATAATATAAGAAGGAATTTATAGTATGATGAGGCATTTGAATTCTTTGACAGATAGGGACATTCACTAGCATGTGATCACTTCTTATCCAACATTCCTCTCTGTATTTCTTTCTCTTTGCGTAGAATAGAATATTGACTATAAAGTGATCATGCCTTAATTAAAATCCTTCTTGGCTAGATTTTGAACAATTTCCTAGTTTATTTTTGTAGTAGCCCATTCTTATACTTAGGAATTTAACTGTTAGATTGAGTCATCATATGAGAATTCAGGAATTACATTTCATTTGCATACGTCACATTTGCATATACACATGAATCATGATTTAAGGACATTGTAAAAATAGTATATGTACTCACTGATATATCCCTGGGTATGAAAGATCTTAAATGATTATGACATGCTTGTTTGTTAATTATGTCTTGAATTTTATTTGATGAATTATAATTAGTGAATTGGGAATTTATTGTTCTAATTGAGTGATTGATAAAGTGATATGTGCATTTAGTCTAAGAAAAGTGTTAAAAGGGCAAGATAAAATGATACATGGAAATTTATGCTAAACGAGCCTATAAGATGGTGATATGTGGCATCAATAATAAAGTGACAATTGGCTTAAATAAAAGAGTGAAAAATGGAGGCATAGTTAAGTGACATATGGTCTAGAGATTAAATGAAAAATGGACTAATAAGGGAGTGAAATTTGGGAGTGTAGGAGAAAAGCACATAGCATGGCTCTTAGTTTGACACTTGGTATGACACATGTCTATCTTCTTCACCACACACCTTACCCATGTTTCTTACTCTTGTAAGATCACCATCTTTCATGTTTTGACCTATTATTTCTCCTTCTTTCCTCCCACTTACGAAATTTTTACACAATCCATAAAACCTTAAAGTTTTGCTAAAATTTCGTAACCCTTATCTTGTAAATTGAAACCCTTTAACCCCATCTCATTTTTAATGTATGTTTGATGCTTAGGAGACTCGCTTAGCTTGTTGATTGAGGAAATCTTGAGACAAACAAGTAAGTATTTGATTACCTTATTGAGTTATATGTGAGCATAACATCCATAAAGATTGGTTAGGGATGAATTGAGATCAATTGCATGTAAGGATGATAATGAAGTGTGCTGGAATATGTTAGATGGAGTGTTTCCACTGAACAAGCATCTGTAGTTTGGCCATATCTTGATCTGTAGATATCCAAATAGGATAATTTTTAATTTAGATTAAACAAGGGACATATAGATACAATTTTCATAAAGGTGAATTTGAATTCTATTCCTAAGGGCTTTGAAATTTGGCTTGAAGTTAAGTAATGGGTGCTATCATCGTTTGAGAACAATCTTTAGTATTTTGGGTGTAACTCACGAAATACTAAACCAAACTGCATTATCTTTATGTCATTAGAAACTTAAGGAATATAGGAACATTTGTTTAGAAGAATGTGATACCTAAATACCTCATTTTCTATGTCATAATGGTCATACAAAACTGACCCAAAAACTTATCCTGAAAACAAAGTTAGAAACGAAATTGAAGGAAGTGGATGGTAAACTTTCTGTTCACTCATCCCACGATCAGAGGAAGGCTTACACGATTATGGGAAAGGCTTTGAAGTGAAGAACATGTTGTTTTGTGTGATTATGGAATTAACTAAGGATAAGTTACATTATCATGGTACTTTTAGACTTAATTAGGGCTTAAAATGAACTTAGATTGATGTTGAATCAATTGGTTAAGTTTTTAATGAGTTTAGGTTGATAATTGATGTTATAACTTAAGGATTGGATTTTTGATATCAATGTCTATGAGTTTGAGAAGTATGAGTTATTAATCATATAAAGACGTCCTTATGAATGCAAATGTGATTCAAAGGATATGGGTAGAGAATTAAGCATGATTGACTAAGAATTGGGAAAATTTTCAATTATAATGCTAGAAAAGGATTAGTGAATGTATGATTAATGAATTGAGAGTAACCAAACTTACTTAAAGTATAACCTAATTGCAAACAAGATATATACAAGTTATGATGAATGAATGAGTAAGACTTGTGAATAAGGTTATATACTCGCAATAGTCAATTAAGCATGCATTGAACATAACAAATATACATGTCTATGATTGAGTACTCATTTGATTAAACAAGTTAGTGTTGTGTAAAAATGTGTGTATTAATAGAAGCACAAATTGATTGATAACATCCAGATATTGCTGGATCGTCAAGGCAATAGCTAATTTAGAGCATACTATGAGTAACCTAGATGTGTGATCTCAATTAGATATATGCTTCTATTGAATTGTTTTTTATTTAATCCTTTTATCTATTTATATTGAAATGATTTGGATATGATTTTGATATTGATGATTCTAGATAATTGATTGTCTAAGGAGTTCAATATTCGGGACTGTAGTGGGAGTGTTAATTACGTGTATGTGAATGTGGGAAACAAATGCTTAACTGAATGTTGAATGCCAGACTTGGGTCTGAAGAATGTGATAATAACTGTGTACACTGGATGGAAGTGATTGCTAGCATATTATGTGAAATGATGCATGTCATGACATTGATATGTATAATCAGATAAAGGAGTTGTGATTGAAGTGACTAAAGTGACAAAAAGGAGCTTAAAGTTCATAAATGTGCACACAGAGCCACAGGCTCAACTATTAATGAGCCCATTACCCACAATGAGCATAAGAAAACATCTAAAATGAGTTTGGTATCCATAACGGATACAAGACAATTAAATAGGGGCTTGGTCACAATAAAATTAAAAAGCAAATGGAGTCAGAAATTTACTGAATTATGTTGAAATAGGAATAAAAATGTTTGTGTTTCCAATGTGTTTGTTAAAAGGTGAGACATATATATTGTGATTTGGTAGACAATTAAATGATGTGATAATTAGGATTTGAGTTTAAATAATAGAAGTGTTTGAAAACTTAGATTATATGTGTTTGCAATACTGTGTCCTAATTTGAGTGAACACGTCGATGATCGTTCACCCATTGAGTTCGCAAACTCATCAAAATTGCATCGTTGATTTTCAGGTATCGAGATAACCTAATCTCTAAGACAGTCTAGTAGCAATCTAGCATTGCCCATTTTGGAACAAAAAATGGCTCAAAGATCTCCTCAGCTGATACTGAAGCATCTAGATAGAACATTTTGGTCCAGTACCTAGTTTTATATTATACACATTGTATAAAGTTGCAAACATTAACATGTTATGTATTTTATAAATAGAAGTTATGAGTGTAATAACAAAATGGATATTTATGTTTATGAATCAAATGCAAAGAATGTAATGAGAATGTATGCTTATGTTCATTTATGAAATGAGGAACTTAGTTTTTCTGAAATGTTTATGTTTTGTATGATGTCACCATAAGTGATTTGACTGCTTTAACATGTTGCTTCCGTGGGGTATATGCTCGCATGCTTTCTAGAATGTTAGGTATGTGCTCTATGGAAGTGGATGTTACAATTGCATTTGTTTCTTATTTCCTATTTTACTCAATCTGTTTGATTCCTTTCCTATTTTATCTAAAACTCTTTTAAAGATGAATTAGAAGCATTCTAATTTATCTAAAGCTCTTCTTAAGATGACTTAGACTTTCCTATTTCATCTTGAACTCTTCCTAAGCTAAATTAGGGTTTAAGGATACTTATTTAAATAACTTTTGAGAGAGATTAATATAACTCTCTATTAATAAAGTTTGTTTTCTCTTTGAGAATTTTTATTATACAATTCTTAGGTTGGAATTGTGTTTCTTTATTCTTTTCGCTGCGTCAGGAGGTATTAGAGCTTTAACTAAAAAAAATTATTCTTTTTGACAATGGCAAAAAATCCTAATGATGACCTTCAAGGATTACCTGTTGTTTGGAGAAGAATTGAAGAACACGAGATAGCTATTCGTAATATTGAATAGTTGTTGGCTACAATCACGATACAATTACATATATTAATATGAGGCAAAATTAAATGGAGATTTGGAAAATTAGTTGACATGGACAACCTCAAATTCTAGCACCTTTTTATAAGAGCTGATAATTCTAGAGCAAATAACGAAACCATCCAGAGAGGAGATATTCGTAAACAAAGTGGGGGTGATAATGAGTACAAACTAAAGGTAGATATTTTATCCTTTAATAGTGATTTTTATATAAAAACCACTTTAGATTGGTTAGAAGAAGTAGACGGTTCGTTGATTATATTGAAATTCTAGATAAGAAGAAGCTAAAGTTAGTTGCTTATCAGCTTAAAGGAGGAGTTGATGTTTAGTGGAATCAATTAAAGAAGAGTAGGCAAAGAGAGGGGTGAGCTCTAGTGTCTACATAGGCAAGGATGAAGCAACTATTGAGGGGATAATTTTTTCCTTTGGATTATGAATAATATTTTTTTGACATTTGTCACAGTTGTATTAAAGGGAGTAATACTATTCATGAGTATACTACTAAGTTTCTGAGATTGGTAGCTCAAACTAATTTAGAAAAAATTGAACCATAATAAGCTACTCAATATTTAAGGGTTTGAAACAAAAAATTTGGGATAAAATTGGGATTCAAATGGCCTTAAATGTTCATGATGCAAGGAATTTTGGCTATAAGGCTAAGATGTTGATCAATGAGAGGTCATGGTATTATAAAAGAATGGAAAATAATGAGAAAGTGATAAGTGCAAGAGGAAAAGTAGTTAGCTATACTCCCACATGTGTTAGTGGCACAAAGGAAAATAACAATGGCAGAAATTCCAACAAACAAGCTACACCAATTACTAAAACCACCAACTCTTATGTTAACTAGCTCTTTTAAAGTGCTTTGAATGTGGGGAACCAAGTCATCATTCTAATGAATGTCTAAAGTGAAGTTTTAAACACATTTTAGTAGGTTATAAGAGATTTTGAGGAAGAGGAGCGTAGACTGGATAGGGAAGATTATGAATACTCGAGGGAGAAGAAGATGGTTTTGTTAAAGTTATTAAGAGACTAATGATTTCCAAAAAGGAGTATAAAGATTGACAACAACACTAATTATTTTGTACTAGAGGCATGGTACAGGAAATTTTTATAAGCTGATTATTGATGGAGGTAGCCAAGAGAATATAATTAGTAAATCAATAATCAAGAAGCTAAATTTTCTAATTGAGCCTTACCCTGAATCCTACAACATCATATGGATTACATCCATTAGATATATTTATATCACATAAAGGTGTAAAATGCCATCCTCTATTGTTAAATACTTAGATGAACATTTATTGTGACATTGTTAATATGGATGCATGTCAACCTTTTTTGGTTAGACCATAGCAATATGACGTAGATGCATATTACTCATGAAAGGAGAATATTTATCAAAATTTGTGAAGAATTGTGTGAAGTATAAGTTAGTACCATAGGTGAAAAGAGAGTGGTAAAACCTAATGGAATAAAGAAGTCGTTGTTAGAATTGAAAATAAAAGGGGAAGTTTTGTAAGTAATATGAAAGAAATGAGGGGGGTATGCTTGTTGATAGTGAAAGGGGATGAAGAAAGCAACAAGAGAAAAGATGAGATTCCTTTAAAAGTGCAACCTAGAAGAATTCAAGATGTAATACTCGATGAGTTATCCAATGGATTACCTCTCATGGGAGATATCTAGCAGCATATTAATTTGTTTCATGGGACTAGTTTACGTAACATACCTAAGTATAGACTTGGTAATTGGGTCTGAGCCCACTCGACCTAGCTAGGCCCAAAGTCAACAAACCAAGCCCTAGTTAATTAAGCCTCAGACCTAATTTTTTAGGCCCCATCACCTACAATCAATGGAATTTTTGAAATATTTTTAGGAAAATAAAAATAGGGCTGGATTGGCAACCCCAGTCTT
The DNA here is from genome assembly GCA_027576715.1 of Erythroxylum flavicans. Lineage (NCBI taxonomy): Eukaryota > Viridiplantae > Streptophyta > Magnoliopsida > Malpighiales > Erythroxylaceae > Erythroxylum > Erythroxylum flavicans. The sequence goes on along the minus strand of JANZXP010000194.1, from coordinate 28,575,244 downwards.
GACCCATTTCCATCCCTGCCTAATTACCTTATGAGTCTAAAGGAGAACAAGATCTTGAGTTAGAAAGTAGAATGTGAAGCTAATGGAGTTCAGATTGGAGCTATGCTACCTTAAGGGGAAAGGCCAGTAACTTTCTTTAGTAAAAGGTTATATGATGCTAGGTAAAAGTGGGCTACTTATGATAAAGTATTTTATACCATTGTGAGATCCTTAAAGACATAGGAACATTATTAATTTAAAAAAGAGTTTATTTTATGCATTGATCATCAAGCTTTGAAGTATTTAGGAAGTCAAAGGCAATTAAGAACAAAGATGCCTACTAGATGATCAAAAAAATTTTTTGGCGGAAGGGGGGGGGTGCAAATAATGTGGTTATTAATGCAGTGAGTATAAGGATGCTATAGTGACAACCTTAAATATGAAGGTATAAAGGTCTTGAATATCTGAAGGAGTTATATGAGAGTGATGTGGATGGAACTTGTGTTTGGTGAAGAAGTCTTAAGATGATTTCTATAAACATTATAGGGTTTTGGTGAAAGGAAATCAACTTTTTCTTCCAAGAACTTCACTCAGGGAGAAGGTGATTAAAGAATAGTATAAGGGAGGCGTAGCTAGTCACCTTGGTAGAGAGAAGACTTTTGAAGAGATGAGAAAGAGATATTATTAGACAAAGATGAGTAGACATTGTTACTATTATAAAGAGGTGCCAAGTTTGTCAAGCTTATAAAGGACATGCTTCAAATGATGGTTTGTACATGCCAATTCTAGTTCCTAATGTTATTGGGAGGATTTGTTTATAAATTTTTCATTAGTGCGTACAAATGAGGTATGGATTTTATATTTATGGTTATGAATAGGTTTTCTAAAATGACACATTTTGTCCCCTGTAAAAAGACAACAGATGCTACAGCAGTTGCGAAGCTATTCTTTAGAGAAGGTGTTACTTTATGATATTCTTAAATCCTTTATTATGATTGTGATGCCAAGTTTTTAAGTCATTTTTAGAGGACCTTATACGGGTGGTTATTTAATTCTTCTCTTAAGTATAGTAACACTATACACCTACAAACTAATGGCCAAATGAAAGTGGTGAATATGACTTTGCGTAATTTGGTAAGACGCATTTGTCATGACAAACCAAATCTTTAGGATTTCTTGATTGCACAGGCCCAATTATGCTAAAACAATGCAATCTATAATGTCATTGGTCAATTGTTAATTTTTATGGTTTACACAAAGTTACCTAATCATACTCTTAATCTTGTTAAATTACTTTAATCCTCCTAATGTTTCTCCTAATACTATAAAGTTAGCTAAATAAGAGCAAAAGATTTAAGTGAAGGTGAAGATGAAGATTGAAATAGCTAATGAGAATTACAAGGCTAAGGTTGATTCACATAGGAGAGCTCATGTATTTAATACTGGCGATGAAGTTATAGTTTTCTTAAGCAAGAATCAAACTATTAAAGGTCATTATAAACTACAACAAAAGGAAGTATGGTCCATTCAAAATTAAAAGGAAAATTAATGACAAACTACCTCCATGGATGGGTAGCACATCTTGGATATACTAACAATAACTTAGGGCCAAGTTCTTTGATAAGGAGAGGTGAATGATGAGACATTTGAATTCTTGGACATATTAGGACATTCACTAGCACATGATCATACCTTATCCAACATTCCTCTTTGCATTTCTTTCACTTTTGGCAAAATGGGATATTGACTAATATGTGATCATGACTTAACCATCATCCATCTTTGCTAGATTTTGAAAATTCTTTATTTTATTTGTTTCTTATTTTCTATTTTACTCAATATTTTTGATTCCTTTTCTATTTTATCTAATCTCTTTTTAAGATAAATTATAAGTTTCTCCATTTATCTAAAACTCTTCATAGGATGAATTAGAGTTTCTTATAACTCTTCCTAAAATGAATTAGGGTTGATATAAACCTATTTAAATAACTTTTGATACAGATTAACCTAACTCTTTATCAATAAAATTTATTTTCTCTTTGAGAATTTTTATCTTACAATTCTTGAATTGGAATTGTGTTTGTTTATCCTTTTCATTGCGTCATAGTGAAGCACACACTTTATGCCATGGAATAATAGGTTTGATGTATTCATGTTGTCTTATGACTTTTTTAAAATCAGTTTGATAATTGTATTTACTCTAAGAAGGTGTAAGATGGTTTATAAATCTATCCATTGTTATACATTAATGACATATTAATTATAGATAATAATAAAGTTGAAATTAACAATTTGAAAAGGTGGATGAGTAGTAAACTTAAGATAAAGAATTTGGGTACAACTAAGAGAATATCGAGAATAGAGATTTGGAGGGATAGAAAAGTCAACCTATTGTACTCGTCACAACAGAAGTACATTGAAAAGGTGTTATTAACTTTTCACATTGATGTTTTTATTCATAAACATCTCTTTATTATTCAAAGAATTAGTTCAGTACAGCATCAGCAAAAGATTTTCAAGCAGTATAAAATCATCTCATATTTTTTAGAGAACTTCTATTTTCAGACTCACTTGATGGCAAAGATAGAGATTCTCAGCAAGTTTTAGGTCTAAGGCGCTCTACTATTCCTTCTTTTCACTGAAATCAACACAAGAATGTTATTTGACGAAGATTCATATGCAGATAAGAGGAGCAGAAATATCATGAGAAGCTTACCAAATTTAAAAATTAAACCCTCTGATCTGAAAATCCCAGAGAAACTCTATAGAATCAGAGGAAATTGTAAAGCCTTAATCACAAAAAGAATTGTAAAAGGAAGAGGAGTAGTTACCTGAGATCTATAACTCAAGGAGCAGTGTCAAGAGAAGGAAATCAAGGGGGAGATACACTGATAGTTACAGATCAAGACATCTCCCTCCCCCCCAAAAAAACTTGGGACATCTCTGAAAGATTCGAAACAATAAGGCTTTGATCTACCTTAAACCACTGAAAGAAATGGTGATACTACGCTTGAGAAACATACCTATGTGTGGGTTTCGTTGGAGCTGAGTCAGAAAGGAAGCACTCGGGAAGACACAACATCGTCATTGACATCTCTCACCCCCACCCCGCCCAAATCGAGAAACTGCTGTAAGATGCGAGAAAGCAAGGGTTTGTTATACCCTAAGTGATTAAACGATCTCATGTTTCTTGTAAAGGAATGTCATCATTTTTAGTTTATTGTTGTGTTTGAGTCTCAAACACGTGGGAGTGAGACATCCAATGTAAACTCTCTTTATTTTTTAATGAATTTTTAATTTCTTAAAAACTTTCCAAACAGATAAGTAAAAATCGATTTCAATTCCCTTAGTAGCATATCTTAAACTTTATATTGGTGTATTGCCTATTTTAGACATGAAGAAGGATTGCATTAAGCAAGTTCCCTACTCAAGAACTGTTGGGCCCCGATTCTTTTCTTACTAAGAAGCATGTGTTCAGTTCATTTTGAGGTTGTTTTTGATTAATTTGTTTTAGTTAGGTTTTAATTAGAATGTCTATGGGTAGAGGAATTTATTTCTTAGATTGATGGAATTAAAAGGAGAAATTAAGATTAAGTTAGAGAATTTTATGGTGTTAGTGAAATTAAAGGAACAAGATTGTATAAGGACAATTTGGGAAGATCACTTAAGTTGTTAAAGGTTAAGGCTTATAAGGAG
>JANZXP010000194.1:28547548-28563124 GCA_027576715.1 Erythroxylum flavicans | reverse complement strand
TAATTGTCCCGAAAGTGATATGTGATGCTTTATGAAAAAATGCAAAGATGTGAATTATATGTCTACATGTTTGATGTATTGCATGAATTGAGTTAACCATCGATGATGGTTACCTCATATGAGTTAGCAAAACTCACCCAAAATTGCAAGTTGACATTTCAGGACTGAGGGAGGACTTTTGCTTTTGAGAGACCATACAAGAAGCGTAATTCTTGTACTTTTGTGAAGAAAATGGCTCACAGGTCAGTCAGCTGAGATTGAAAGATTAGATAGATCTTTTTGTGTATTTCCTCTTTTATGTAGCTTATTTTATAATACGTTATGATGATGTACATGTACGGTTATTCGAAAGCTACAATGTATTACATTCAGATTTATGAAATGAAAAGGGGAAAATTTTAGTTTTAAATATTGTAACTTTCTTGAGGATGCCTTATAAAAAAAATGATGATGCCATGTTAAGTGAATGTTGTGATTGAATGTAGAGCACCATTATCATAGGTTATGTATGGGAATGTCCTCAGAGTGTTCCGATATGTACCCCATAATAACGGGGCACTACAAAGTAGTTGCTAAATATATAGGACCACCTATAATATGTCTATAGTACGTCTTACCCACCTTAACTCCTCCTTCATCCTTAGTGAGCTTAACTCTAGGAACAATCGGATTGTGAGCATGATTACTTTTATCCATTCAGAACCTTTGTAGTACATCAAAAACATACTTCTTTTGACTGATAAAAATCCTATATGTGCTTTGTGAGACCTCAAGACCAAGAAAAAATCTTAATTGGCCCAAATTTGTCATGTCAACCTCAAGCTTCATGGACTTTTTGAAATCTGCCAACATTATTTCACCATTTCCTTTAAAAATGAGATCATCAACATTCAAGCTTACATTCAACACCTTCCCTTCTTTTCCCTTTTTGATGAACGACGCATGCTCATAATCACACTTTTCAAAACCTTCCTTCACGAAGTAAGCTTCTATTCAGCTATACCAAGCACGCAGTGCTTGCTTAAGTCCATATAGTGCCTTCTTCAACTTGTAAACTTTCTGTTCATTTCCCTTCTCCACATATCCGTATGACTAATTCATAAAAACTTCTTCATCCAATTCACCTTATAAGAATGTAGACTTCACATCTAGCTAATGTATAATCCATTCTTTTTTAAGTTGTAAATACAATCACCAAACGAATTGTCTCCATTCGTGCAACTGGAGCAAAAAATTATGTATAATCTATCCCATATTACTAAATATACCTTTTCATTACAAGCATAACCTTTTATTTATCCACCTCACCTTTTTCATTAAATTTAGTCTTATGAACTTATTTCATATCAATCTTCTTTGCTCCTTTAGGCAGCTATGTCAACTTACACATGTCATTCCTTTCTATTGCTTCTATTTCTAGGCCTATAGCTTTTCTCCATTCTTCTCTCTTCATAACATCTTTAAAGTGAATAGGATCAGTTGATGCAAACATTCTAAAGTGGGTAACATCATCTTTTTCAAAGAGACCTTCTCCAGTTTCATAGTCCTTCATCCAAGCTGGTGATACTTAAATCCTTTCATAAACATTTAGTGAAACATTTTCATTGGTTTCACCTTCATGATTAGATTTAACATTTTGTTCATTTTCACTGATCACATCAATTTCCTCCTCAAAGTCACCTGTTTCTAGATCACGTACAATTGCCTCTTCATTTTTCTTATTCCAATCCCAACACCTTTCTCCTTTAAAAATAACATCTCTATTGATTATGATCCTTTTTTAAACTGGATCATAAAGCTTGTACACCTTTGATTCCTCACTAACTCCTAGTAAGACATAACTTAATCTTTTATCATCCAAGTTTAGTTTTTTTAGGAACAAAAACATGTGAAAGACAACCAAAAACTCTAAAATACTTAACTAATTGTCTGATTCCACTCCAAGCTTCTTCAAGAGTCATGTTTTACATTGCTACAGTCGTGTTTCAATTTAAGACATGCACCATTCAGTTAACTGCTTCAGGCCAGAAAGGCTTTGGAATTTTCTTTTCTGAAAGCATAGTTTGAACCATATTCATAATGGTTAAGTTCTTCCTTTCTGTAACTCCATTCTGTTTTGGGGTATAGGCAGCTATCAATTGTCTCTAAATTCCATTTTCATCAGAAAAATTTGTGAACTCTTGTGATCTAAACTCTCCTTCTTGATTAGGACACAACTCTCTAACAAACTCTTTTGTTTCCTTCTGAACATGGGCTTTGAAATGTTTGAAAAATGTAAAAACTTCTAATTTTTTTGTTAAGAAATAGACCCACATTTTTCTAGTAAAGTCATCGATGAAAGTGAGAAAGTACCTCTTTTAGTTATTAGAGATAGGTTTAATCGGTCCATAAATACTGCATATGCTAACTGCAAAATTTGTGAAGCCCTCCAGGTGCTTTTCTTTGGAAATGAGTCCCTCTTTTGGTTTTCGACCAAACAATTTCTACATACCTTCAAAGGAGACTTGAGTGATGGCAGACTAGTCACCATTTTTTTTTTATTGAAGAATCTTCAGACCCTCAAAGCTTAAATGTACATATTTACAATGCCAAAGCTACACCTTGTCTTCTACGAATGTGTTGAAATAGGTTGATACCATATGCATAAATGTAGCTTCCAATTTGTACATCCTATTAGAAGACTTTTTTGTTTCCATGATCAAGCATCTCTCAGGATGATACACCTTGCACATATCATATTGAAATAGAATCATAAGCCTTTGTTCTTGAAGTTGGTTAATGCTTAACAAGTTTTTATGTAAATTTGGAACATAAAATACTTATGTAATAGTATGTAATACTCTATTGACTTGCACTCTTACGTTTCCTTTCTTTGCACAATCATTCTTGAATCGTCACACAGCTTCACAAAATCATTGTAATTTTCAAAATCAGAAAAACATTCCTTTTTTCTACATATATGATTGCTACACCCTAAACAAAGGAGCAATTTTTCTTCTTTAGTAGTCTCCTTCATATTCACATATGCCATTAATAACATCTCCTCTTGACCTTTTGTATAATTTGCTTCCTCCTCCCTACTTGGACATTCCCATTGAAAATGTCCCAATTTGTGACACTTGTAATATTCCATTGTGGCTTTGTTAAAGCTTTCTCTTCCTCTTCCCTTACCTCTTCCTCCAAAACTTCCACAAACTCTACCTTTTCCTCCAGTCTCATCTCCATAAGTGATCTTCAAAGCCTGTTCGTCTTCACTATGAAATCCCATATGTTGTTCATGCGCATGGAAACTGCTCTGCAACTCATCAGTGGTTAGAGTGCTTGTATGCTTTGACTTCTCAATGGAACATTCAATGTAATTGAACTTAGGATTCATAGATGGAAAAATCTTCTCAACAAAATTTTTTTTAAAAAAATTAAATTAATAAAGGAGAAGGAGTTAAGTATAACACTTATCCTACTGCAAGGATAATAAAAACAAACCAAACGACATCGTAGCTAGAAGGCACAAGAATCACGTGTAACATACATCCTCAAGTAAAACACCTCTCGGAACTTCCCAAAATAAATAATCATAATTACCCTAAAAATCCCGCCACTAAAGAACCTTCAGAAGTTTTCAAATTAGGGCTTGAAGGTTTCTGTCAACTCTTTCTCCAAATGGTTAAAGAGGTAAGTGATTTCTAATTTGAGCTTAGTTTATTCCTTTTCGAGTTCGAATCATAACTTATCTAATTAAGGATTCTTGATAGGTCTTTCTCATGATTTGAAATTTGGCTAATATCCTCCATCAAGTGAGTAACAATCGTCAGAATCAGTGATGGATGTAGGTGATAAGGCATTAAGACCTCACAGAGGAGTGATCCCGTAAAGTAAGAGCTCCAACTTTATATTCCTGTGCAATTGTTGAGTGTGTGATACCTCACTAATGTAAGTTATACGGATGTAATATTTAAAGATGTACTTAGTGTTCTTGGAGTCTTGCTAGAGTCTCTAAGAAATTACTAGTCTTTTACTCCATTTCTTCTCCATCTGGTTTATGACCAATTGTTTTTTGATACTGTTAGAGATGAATTATGTGATTGAATGTATGCCTCTTTCCCTTCTTCAAATCATCTATTATTTCTCTCCCTCCAGATCTCCTGAATGCATATTGTTATGGCAACCATGTATGCATCCTTGTCATGTTTAGATGCATGGTTCAGTAGTATCTCTTGTATAATGCCATTCAAATTACTTTGATAGCAAGTAAGAGAACATGGAGAGGAAATTTGCCACTATACTCTATTAGAAAATTTGCATCTGAAAAATAAATAGTCTTCGTTCTCTTCCTCTAGGTTGTAAAGGATTCATCTTTTAGAGGAGGAGAGGAATTTTAAACTTGTCATATGCTTAGTCTGTCCTTCATGGCTAACCAGCTCAAGAAGTTAGCATTTAGCTTGATAGTGTTACTCCAGATCAACTTACACCATCCAATTCTTGGGTTTGTCCCATACTCTAGTTGTTTAGCTTGTCTATTTGTTATGTTCGATACAGCTAGCCCATTCGATAAAAATATATCCTCTCTTTCATTGTGTCTATATTGTGGTATAAAAAGATCTCATCTCCTTTTAGGAAAGATCCCAGTTGCCATCTGCAACTAATTATTGGATTTTAGCTTTTTTAAGAATCTATTTAGGGTATCCCTATCTATCGAATTAAGAATTAGTGCTCCTTGACCTGTCCAATTGTCATACCATAATGAAATTTGATTTGTCCCTATCTTGCAAGTAAGTTCTTGTTGAACTTCCTCCCCCAGTCTAAGAATTTGGTTAAAGATAGGTCTAATTGCCTATAAACTACCACTCTTTAATATATAGCTATGCACCCATTTAATCTATAATGATTCCTTTTCACTAAAAATTCTCCACAACCGTTTCAACAATAAGCATTTGTTGCTTCGTCCAATTGACTCTGGCCTCAATCCTCCTATTGCTTTTGGTTGACATATGTGAGTCCAGCTAACCTTAGCAATTCCTCTTTCTCCTTTCCCCTTACTCTATAGGAAATGTTTCATCATTTTTCCACCGTTTTGATTAACCCCTTAGAAAGGAAAATGTGAGAACACTAATATGTATTCATGGACATAATAAAAATTTTCAGAAGCTGAAGTTTGCAACCATAGGATAACGATTTGTTTGTTCATGAACCTAATCTCCTTTGTATCATTTCTATAAGGCATAGACATTATCTAAAACATAGTCGCCTCAAAGAGATAGGGATGCTCAAATAAATGACAGGAGGATTATGATGTCCCATTCCAGTAAGAAGAGATATATCATTAGCTAGATGTGCAGCACTTTTCGATAAGATAAAAAAATCTTTTTTGAAACTTGATGCTCAGTCCTGATATCTCCTCAAATTTTTGTAAGGTATTCATTACTAAAGTAACTGAGGGGATATTAGTCTTATTAAAAGGATTAAATCATTTGCAGAACATAAATTGGTTAGTGAAAGCAATTTACACTTGGTATGGAACATGAAATCTGAGGTTGAAGAGATCTTGTATTTCAGCATAAGGGCTTAACCTCTATACAAATTAGAAATAGGTCAGGGGAAAGAGGATCCTCTTGCCTAGGTCACCTTTTGCATTTAAACATCTTAGAGGGACACCCATTGATCATAATCCTAAAAGAAATCGTAGAAATAAACTCTTTAATCCAATTGATAAAAGTCTGGGGGAAGCCCATAACACCCATAGTCTGTAGTAAAAAAAAAACCCAACTGACACTGTCAAAAACTTTTTAGAGATCCACTTTTAAAGTGTAGTTCTTAGGGGATTTTCCTTTTGTGTACCCTTTCAAAAGTTCCTGTAATATTAGGATATTATCTTCAATATTCCGTTTGCTTAAGAATGCTCCTTGGTTCTCACTAATGATGTAGTGAAGCACAAATTTCAATCTATTGGCCAAGATTTTAGCTATAATCTTGTAACTGAAGTTAGTGCATGAAATTGGCCTGAAATCGCTCCATTTAGAAGTTTTATGATTTTTTAGAGTCAAACACGAGGAAGTTTTATTGATCTCTTTGAGGAGTACTCCATTTTTGAAGAATTCGTGCACTGCTTCTTTCATAATTTTCCCTGTTGTATCCTTAGTTTTCTTATATAAGAACCCATTTAGACCATCCAATCCTGGGGCTTTCAAACCCTTCATTTTAAACACCACTACCTCTATCTCATGATCCATGACCTGTTTGATTAAGAGATCCGTTTGATCTTCAGGAATTTTAGCAAAAATGAACGTCCTGAGATCTGCACTGATTGTGCTAGCATTTCCTTCAGTTCCTAGGAGCTTTTGGAAGTGTGTCAAGGAATCTTAAAAAATTTTAGTTTGCTCATACAAGATCTTCCCTGATTCTGCTTTAATTGAAGTTATCTTGTTCATATTCCTCCTTGCCTTAATAGTATTAAAGAATAACCTTGTGCATGTGTCTCCATCCTTGATCCAATTGACTCTAGACTGCTATCTTAATAATGAGTACTGCTTCTCAATAGACTCGTCAATAGGATTGTCAGCTAGTGATTTCTGTATGAGTGAGAGTCGAAGTCTAGCAGTTTCTATCCGTTGGTCTGTTCTTACACCCCTACTTCCATTTAATCTCTTCAATTCCTGCTTTATCGCTTTAAGTTTTTGCAAACAAATAAATTGTTTACTACCAGTGACTCTTAACTCCAAACCCTTATTAATAGCTTCTTGGACTCTTTCCACTATGGTCAAGAAGTTGTTAAACCTAAAAGGATGCTTTAAATAAACCTTTTTGAAGAGGTTGTCCACTTTGATTGGGGTATGGTTTGAAAACTATGGGTCCAAAGACACCACTTGAGTGTTCGAAAAAGTTGTTAACCACTCCACATTCGCCAAGGCTCTATACAACTTCTTTCTGATCAACCAATTAGAACTCTACTTGTTACTCAAAGTAAATATATGACCCTCATATTTTAAGTCAGAAATTTCCTCATCTTTTGTGCAGTCAATCAAATCCGTATGTATTTGAGTAAGTTACATTTCCCTTCAGCTTCAGATTGATAAATAGTGGAATTGAAATCACCACTTATAATCCATAAGCCATTAGCTGATCCTTTTAGTCTTCTCAATGAATTCCATAGGTCCCTTCTTTGAAATGCAGTATTATGACCATAGACGAAGGTAGCCAACATCAAAATGTGCTCAATTTTAAATGTCATTTTGTATACATGTATTGCTCACTTGCTTTCAAAACTTATAACCATGGTATTGGTGATTAGATTTTATTTTTCATTGGCTTCCAAAACAACCTAATTTATTCAAATTTTTTAGTCTAATTTTTGTTTCCAAAAGACAAAAAATTTAGGCTTCTCATACCGAACAAACTTCTTTAAGGCATTGAGCTTCGAAGGGTTGTTTATTCCTCTAACATTCCAAACTAAAAAGGTCATGTAATATTGATTTTACCTTTTGAGCCTTTCCTATTGCTCTGAATGCTCTTTCTAGTTTGAACTTATTCAAATTTTTCCTCCTGATTTTTACCTGAAGTATGAATTTTGACTATTTTGGCACTTTGGTGGCTACATATTGCTGAACTCCAGGAGGATTTCCTTTATGCAATTCTCCTTTATCTGTATTACAGATATCATGTTCTTCCACTCCCTTTGTATTGTGTAGAGCTGCCATATTCCCTGTTGCCATCCATATTAGCTATTGATCCTCTGCATTGTATTCAGTTTGGTCCCCTTTATTCTTATAAGTCATATTTCTATCTACTAGATTAACCAATCCCTAATCTTCCGATATCCTTTTCTGCGATTCAAGTACATCAATTTCGAGTTTATCTTCTTTTTTATTATCATCTAACCGCCATCAACTCTCCATAATCTCCCTTAATAAAACTTTCCCTATTGGTTTCCATGTTTTGCCTTGAACTTATAAGGATAGTTTCCAATGGTAAGTTACCAAGAATTTATCCTCCTTGAGGGAATTTCCATCAGCCAACCTTAAAATGGGAATATAATCTTTCATCTCCTTTAAAATGTCCATAATCACACATAATCTAGCATAGCCAACCTGTTTCCTCAATTTTTTATTCTCATCCATGCATATTAGTTTTCCCAAGTAGCTTGTTAGCAAGCTTAGGCCTTTGGTGGTCTAACATTTCAGGGGAATATTATGGATGTTCACCCATAGTAGAATGTTCTTTACTTTGATTTTTTCTAATTCAATACTAGGTTGCTAGTTCTGGAGGAATAATGGAAGCTATGAGATGTGTCATGGTCGTTCTTTTATCACTATTAGAGTCTGTGATTTTGCGTTAAAGGTAATAATAATGTTGTCATTTTCAGTTAACATTATCTCTTATATGCCTCTTCCTTTCCAGTTTCTTTGAACCCATGCTTGTATTACAGGAAAAGGTGGGCCTTTATCCATGAAGAAGCCTATGATCGCTGCTTCCCATATTTTTACGCCCTCTTGTAAGATGTCAAGACTTGGGGTCACCATCACCTTTCTGTCTATTTCAACCGAGGGACTATAGAAAAGATAAGGTTCATAGCTCTCCCCTATCACATATCTCCAGATTTTCCTCTTTTCTACAAAGTTCTGGACCACATTAGCTATTGTGACTGGCTTAGGAGGGTTTGAGGGAGAATCTGAGGGACGTACTTGCCTCCTAATGTTAGGAGCAAGGAAAGAGGGGTCTGGGGTTGCAGGGGACTTAATAGAGGAGGAGGAGGATGAAGGGTGTGGAAGTTAGAAAGGTTTGGGTTTGGATTTAGGTTAGCTTGTGGCGGATCGGAGGGAGATTCAGAGGAGGAGGATTGTGAAATACATGAGGGTAAAGGGGGAAATTCAAAAATATTGGTAGGTGTGAATTCAGTTATGATAACTAGTTTAGGTATGGTAGCAGCAAAGCAGAAGCTGCAGAAGGAAAATTTGGTTTAGAAACGATAAGTAGAAGATGGTAGGAAAAAGGTTAGTGTAGGAAAAGGCATCATTGCCCTTAAACAGGAGCAGCAGGAAGGAGGATGGACGAAAGAGGATGGCAAATTTGCAAAGTCACAAGGGTAAAAAGGAGGGAAGAGAGATTCAGCCAGAGGACCAAGACAGAGGAGAAGAAAGGTGAAAGCTCATGTGCTCCTTGAGCTCTATATCCCGACTATAACTGGGGGTGTTTCTTTTATTTTTCGACTGGTTGTCCAACTTGAGATGTCATACTTTAATGAAAAAATTCTATTTCTCAACAACAACCTGATCTCCTTTATCCTCACCATTTGCTTTCATCTTGTTAGCTATGGTAAGGGTTTGAGCAAAATACGCATTCACAAATTCTCCAATCTTTATATGGAGAATTTCAAACTCCCTCCAGATAGCATATAGTTGTGCCCGCTTGACTTGAGTTGTACATTGATATTTCTACTTCATTGAATCTCATATGCTTTTTGTTGTATCCTTATTGAGAATTGTCTCGAGGATTGTACGATCTAATGTTTGGAACAAATAGTTCTTTGCTTTCATGTATAGTTCTTTTCTTTCCTTTCACGTCTTTCAACTTCTGATCTGGAATGTTCTTCTTCTCTGTATCCGTGAGAGTCACACTTCCTGCTGCTGCAGGAATCCTATTCTCCACCAAATCCTAGTATTCTTTTGACCTCAAGAAGTTTTCCGTGAGCATTGCCCTGTGATCATAATGCCCATCAAACTTTGGAACTCTTGGTTGCACAAAAAAGGTCTTTATCGCCATTCTTCTGTTTCTTCTCATGTAGAAGATTGCAGCTTCTATTGATCAAGCCTCTGATACCAAATGTTATTTGTAAAGAGTTGATCGTAGATAGAAGAAAGGAGGAAAAACATTGTATATCTTAATTAGCATAATTGGCTATTAAATAGCCTTACAAACATAATTAAATAAAAAATCAGCAAACAAATCACAGTCACACCTAACCTGAGAAGACCAATTCAAACAAGAAAGAATTCTTTAAAAGCAGATATTTTATTAACAGCTCCTGAAGAAAAGGACAAAACCTAACAAGTAAATCGTATCATAATTTTTACTCTTTAATTTTAAGTCCTTTTTCATATAAATTATGTTATTTTCTGATTGTAATTTTCAAGAATTTTTAGATTTACTTTTACACGTGGAGACATCATATGGTACATATTTATTTCTTTCTTAAATGTTGAAGTTAACGCAGTAAACGAATCTTTTCCCTTTTACCAGACTATCATTTGATTCGCTCTCATATTTAAATGGGAACTTGAAACTATTCTAAAAGTTTGCACCCTAAAAGAAGCACGTGTCATTTTAATTGTACTCTTATCTAGCATCTACAATCCGCATTGAACGTTTACGACTATGCTTAGCAAATTCAAACCAGTAACGATATTAACCATAGAGAATGTGTTATTTTTATAACATTTTAAAAGCTGAATTGATTCGATTAATTTTATAGTAAATAATTTAAATCAGCTAACTTTTTGGTTTTATTTTTTTATTTTTTTTGTTTAGTTTAATATTTTTTGTTGTTAAAAATTGATTAATTTATTAATTAATTAGCTAATTTTTAAAAACTAAAATAAACCAATTAATTTTTATTTAACAACCTTCAATCTTTAACTAATTTTATATCGATCTAATACTGATTGAGCCTTTTAAACTTTAAATTTCTTATTTTATTGGTTTAACTTCTAACTTAATTTTAAAAACATTGATTTAAAAATAGAATATGGTCAGACGACCTAGTAGAGTCCTTTAAGTCACCACAAGGTTCATCAATCATGCTTAGCAGATAATTTGTTTGTTTTTTGTGTTAATTAATACATCACTAGTTAAAGCAGCTTAGCAAGGCATTAAGGTTCCGGTAATAACAAGAAGCAAACTATGCTCCTGATCATATTCAGAGGAAGTGGCATCTCAGGAAACTGTCTCTTCAAGTTACTACTTGATCTATTTGATGAGGATATCAATCATTTGTTAAAAAAGATTACATCTGAAATTGCTGATGAGAGTGCTAAGAAAAGAGGGTAATCAACTGCTAAGAAAATAATGTCTGAATGAAATAATGTCAATTAAGAAGTTTACGTAATAATGTCAACAAAAAAGGGAATATATCAACATTTTACGTGATTTGTCTACAAAAAATGAGAGTGAAATAATTTGTAATTATGTACTGTTCTGGTGGTTGGGTTCAAAAAGCAATAACGAATGCCACACTCATGAAATTGCAATCGATTTAAAGAATGAAATCAGCTTAGCATTTGTCCTTTGCAATTATTCAAGCCACTTTTATCAGAAAAAGAGTAAAATCTTGTATACTCTTTTCAGAACCAATTCTGTCTGCCAAGAAAGCAATAATGACATTGCTTAATCCACATATGAATATTTAAACGCATTAAAGTAAAATTTATTCATATAAAAACCTAATAACACATAACTGGATGTGGGAATTTTCCAGCTCAAGATAGGATCTTCTTCACAATGGGACGAGCTTTGCACATTGCTTTCAAAGGGATAACCTTTGGCATGGTGGATCCACTTCCTCCTCTCATGTCAATATCGTCACCAGGGATCTTTTTCCAATCAAAGCATTGAATCAACGAACCTAAAGCCAAGCCCAAAACACGATAACCTAAGTTCATTCCTGGACAAGACCTTCTTCCCATTCCAAAAGGAACGAAATTTTTTATTGCTCCATCTCCAATTCCTTCGAACCTTTCGGGCTTAAAAGTGTTCGGATCTTCCCAGACACTGGAATCTCTGTGTAAAGCCCATGCATTAGCCAATACAACCGTCCCTCGTGGGATGTTATAGCCAGCTACGATGCAATCTTCTGATGCCATGTGTGGATCCATAACAGGAGTTGATGGAAACATTCGTAGTGCTTCTAAAATGATGTTTTGAAGATAAGGTAACTTAGAAAGATCATTTTCTTCTAGTATGCAATCTTGACCGATAATATTATCTATTTCTTCTCTGGATTTAATCAGTATTTTGGAATCCTTGAGCACCGAAGCCATTGCCCATTCTAGCGTTACGTATATTGCTTCAGTCCCCGCAAATATCATACTCTAAGAAAGGAGGAAGGCAATAAAGTGTGAAGAAGTGCTAATTGTGCTTAATAAAGGGGTAATAATAGAGTTTAGATCTAATTAATAAATCTGATCATATAATTGCATGACATATCACCAGGCCACATTTTTATTTTCTTAATAGCTAATACTTTGATTTGACTACTTTCATCCTAGTCACTCATGAAAACTAAACTCATTAGTGCACATCACATTATTAGTCATAACGTTAATGTGCTACCATCACTGCAAATGCTATGATTGACTCTAGGATCATGATAAACAATGATCACTATTGGATATTGTATGTATAGTGCGCTTACCGATATGAATCCTTTGATAATTTCGTCAGTGATATTCTGGGAATCCGACTTTTGCAACAGAAGTAAATTGTTAACAAGAGTTTCCAAACTCCCAGGATGCAACTTGTCTCTGCACTCTTCAACTAAAATTTGCATGAAATTATCCATTCTTTGGTAAACATTCCTCAACTTCTTCTCGAAACGGCCGCGATCAATCCAACTCCAGATGGGAAAGAAATCTCTTGGATTCGAAGTATCATAAAAGGAGGGTAGTTCCATCATTAACTTCTGAAACTCCCTTGTCTCTTCCTCATTAACATCGTCACCAAAATACCTCTTACCAGCCGTCATTCTCATCAAAATGTTGAAAGACAGATCACGAAATACTGATTTCAACTCTACCTTAGCGAAGTCATGCATCGATTCACGCGATAGCTTGGTTACAAGTTGCTTGACTTCGTCTTTTCTAATGCTTTCGAGTAAGTTCAGCCGACTATTTGATAGGAACTCCGACGCACTAATACGTCGGAGGTTGCGCCAGTGCTCGCCATATGGTGCATGGTCTATGGCGGTGTAGTTGTAACCTAAGTACTTGCCCACGAGTAAGTTTGAACGATTGGCAAGAACAATATCATTTTTGGTGAAGCATTCTTCAATGGTGGACGTCGACGATACAACAACTACTGTTCGTGACCCAAATCGGAGGGAGAAGATTGGTCCATATTTTTTGGCTAGATTGTAGTAAGTGAGATACATAGGTGGCTCTTGGAGATGGAGGTGACCAATGATTGGAAGCCCAGGTGGGCTCGGAGGCAGATTTTTCCTTATCGTCCTTGCTCGGTGGAATCTTTGGGCGAGAAACAGGAACATAAAAGAAATTGCAAGGAAAATGGTTGTGTCCATCATTTCGCTTCCTTAGGAATCTTGCACATTGCGCGCAGTAGCAGAGGTTAAGGGGGTATATGTATATATACACTACAACAAACATGAGAAATGATTGTTAGTTAAATAATGACCCAATAATACAGTATGGATGATAATACACCTTAGCATGTCATACTATTATGAATTATCAATCATTTGGCCACCTAGAGATAAATAAATATAAGGACACGAGTGCTATGTGACCTAAAATATATATTGATTATATGGCTGATAATTTAAGTTAGTAGATTTAAATAAAAAATCATAGGGTTTATGTATAAATGAAAGGAAAGTATACAGAACTGCTGGTTAACAAGTGATGGGTTTGCTAATCTTAACCTACTAAAAAGATATCATGTTATTCCAGCAAATAGAGTACCACTAGACCTCTTATATGAACTGAGTGGACTTTAATTAAATTGCATTTCAAATTAGTTCATAATCAATCTGACTCCCAACATACACTACAAGAAAAAAATTGTTTACTAACGAATATTAACATTTTGTCGATAAGTCAAGTTAGCAACGGAATTTACTGACGGACAAAGATGTCGTAAAAACGGCCGTAGGTAATAATTTTCGACGAATAATATAATGTCCATTGGTAAATTTACGGACGGACAATTAATGTACCATTGGTAAATATACTGACGGTTGTTTGTGAGATCGAGCGTCGGTAAATTGCCGACAGTCAGTATTTTTCCTTCGGCAGATTTACAGACGGCATTGTTTATTCCATCGGTAAGTTTATTACAACATTACCAATGCTTATGATTGTTTCGTTGGTGAGTATACCGATAGTTATTCTGTGGCAAATCTTGTCGGTAAATTTCGCGACGAAATTGGTTATTCCATCTGTGATTATCGACAATTTGTTATTTTCCGTCGATAAATTAACCAGAAATTTTTTAAAAAAAATATACCGTCAATAAAATTTATTTGATAATCTTATGGTTAATGCATAATTTAAACAATTATAAATTATCTGTGCATAATAATTTGATTTGTTTATACATTTAATTTGTTTAAACAGAAAGTTGATTAATGATACAAAGTTAAAATTATCTTAATTGATAATAAAAACATTAAATTGTATATAATAAGTATTTGTAATTCAAATGAAATGACTACAAGTACACTATTGATTTGGCATTTGCGGATGCTCTTATTGGTGCGATGAGGTGCTACCCCTCCCCTTCAACTCATTCATCTCATTACGGAGCTGAGCTATGTATTTCATCGACTGTTGCAATTGAGTTGCCAATGTTTGCACTGTGCTCCAAAGCTCTTGAACTTCATTGGTTGTGGACTGCGTGGAGGATTGCGAATAACATATATTCACAAATGAACCTAAGCCGAATATCCTTCCATGACGGTCCCTACCACCTACTGCATGAAGATAGGTTTGAGTCTCATCAATATCTTCAGACTGCTGAGACTGTCGTTGAATGTTTTCTTGTATTTGGCCCTATCAAAAGGCAATGTTTATATTAGTAAGTGATAATTATTAAGCATTAATATTAAAACTTAAATTTCACATACATTTAGTTCTCTACATTGGGTGTTGACGAATGTCACATCATCGTGCTTCTTAATGTGAGTGTGTAAAAAGAGCTGACGGGGTGTAGGCCTCATGCTTATAGACTTTTTCCTACATAAGAATAAAATGTTATAAGTAAACTAGAATTTATAAAAATTTCAACAGAGTTTTCTCTATTTTTATGATATTTACCCCTGATTGAACAAAGAAAATAAATCAACAACACAACCATATATGGCACCAGACATTTATAACATTATCATTATCCATAATACACATATTTTCATTCCAAAATTCGCACATCAAATTCAATTGAAATACAGCAAAGTAAAGAAATCAGAATAGAAATGTAAAGTGTAAATACTTACAAGTCACTCTGCATGCTTGTGGTGGGTAATAGATCATCCCGTATGTACGGGAAGACTCTCTCCTCCCGGTCCTCCATGTCTGTTGGTAGAATTACACTCTAAAATGGACATTGCCTCAGGTGATGTCCAATACTACTGCTAACGACTCCATATTTGTTCATAAATATAAGGCGGTCGTATACCGGCCTTGTCTATCACACCAACAAAGTCCTGATAATGTGTACGTACTCGTCTCTCCCATACTTTATAAATCATCGCGTCAAATTTAGAATCCCAAAAAATTCTTTCTGAAACAAAAGAAAAAACATTCGATAAATACTTATAATGTAATAATATTTATCTAATTAATATAAAAATTAATTAAA
>JANZXP010000194.1:28462195-28474384 GCA_027576715.1 Erythroxylum flavicans | reverse complement strand
TGGAACATGACATTCTTTATAGAGAATAAATGCTTAATGACTAACCTCAACCAAAGGAAAGAAGGATGGCAGCTGGGGAAGACAGAGGCACGTAAACACCATCGATGAGAAGAGAAAACGACAACAAACAGGCGTGGGAGAGAGGAAAATTTGAGGGGTGACCTCGGCTTTTTTCATTTAACAAAAGTTGAGACATGTCGTTTGGCGTCAAAGAAATGATGCCGTCTTAGTTTAATTTTTTTTAAAGGTCCAAATATTTAGCGATGAACTATGTTTTTGTCCCAAAAAAGAAAAACGACATCACATATTTAGCAAACAATTTAAAATCGTCGAAGTTTGTATGAACGTGATGACATTTCACTTCACCTAATTTGTCATCTATTTAGCGATGATATCACAAAATGTTGCAAAATGTTCACTTTTCACAAACAATATTTGAAAACGTTGCCAATGCTACACTTTTTTTTTACTATTTTACTGACTTTTGCTAAATTTTTTAGTATATCATAAACATAATTTAATATATCACTAAATGGTATATTTCTTTTGACTTTATCGCAAACGACATCACTTACGTTAACTACAAACAACGTCATTTTTATGTTCATCATTAACATTCATGTTCATTCACCGTCCAATAAATGACATAGTTATTTGTACAACAAACGCCATTGTTTTACTGTACAACAAACTACATCATTCACTACTAGGTTATTAGCACAAAATTGAAAACAAAGATAAAGCCAGCTTTGTCTTTGACTATTCGTCATTTTCATCTGTTCTCCCTCTGGTTTTGGCAATTGTTGAAGAAGGCTCGCATGTGGTAAATCTTCACCTTCTGTTATGGTCACCTTCGATTGACCGCCTGTCTAAGTAAGTCGTCCACCTTATATATTGTCAGTTTTCTATTCTCCTTTCAATCTCTGGGTTGTTATGATGTGCTTTCATGTCTTCTTTGTCCCTCTTTTTTTTATGATGTTGTTTTGATTGTCTGCGTAAATTGTCACTACTATGCTTCATTGTGACCGATTGAAGATGTATAAGTACTAAATTGTAGTACTTTCACTTTGTAAACCCTCCTTCTTATGCTTTGTTTTCAATAAATGTTTAGTTGCTTATTGTGGATTCTTTGTTTTTTTTCTGCATATGGTTTATGGATTGTGTTTGTTTTTGTCTTTCCAATATGATTTATTGGCTTTTGTTGTTAGATGTAAATGGTTGACTTTTTTTACATCCTTCATCGATTCTTTCAGCAAAGCCTACTAACAATTTGATGAAAGGTTTGAAAGAGTATTTAACTTTTTTAAAATAATAATAACATAACCTTATATAGATAATACTATATTTCTTTACATCAACAACAAGGTCATGTGTAATCTACTTTAAATTCTAAAATTTAGATATGATATAAAGGATATATAGATTACTTTTATTTTAATTAGAGTGCCTTTCACCTCATTACACGAATTGAAAATGTATAACTACTAAACTATAGTACTTTCACTTATCATCGAAAATTTCATTGAACATAATGAATTTTATTCTAAATTCACTTTTGCAAAATATAACTCTTAACATAAATCATCAAGGAATGTTAACGTGGCGACTAGTTTTGATGGTGGAAATTCATTTTGTTGGGATAAATATGACAAAATTGTCCATAATGAAGTAAAAAACAATGCAAAACAAATCTCCTCTTCATACACTAATAACTGTTTGCCTTCCATGGTTGATCTTCTTCTTCAAGGTTTTTAGTATCATCCGAACTAGCTCACTTTCCTTATTATCTAGATCTCATTTCCTGTTATGAACCTATTATACATATGAACATTTGATTGTATATACTATATCTTGTGTTAAGCTTCCTTGAATCTTTAAAAGAACATAAATGGAAATGGAGGCGGGGGTGGGGGCGATGTCACAATGGTTAGTAAAGGATTAGGGAAATCGATTATTTTGGAAAATTTGTCGATTCCAATGACTTGGTTTGGTCATTCAGGTATGCATATGTTCCAATTTGGGTTCATTATAAAGTTTTACTAAACTAGCAATCTAAGTTGTAGACTAATTGTGTTTAAGTTAAAACGCATCATACTGGCAGTTCATCTGAACAAGTTATCTTCTATATTAAATCTGGGGACTCATTCACTGTATCCTCTAGAAGTTTAGATATAGAGAAGAAGCTTTTGGAAGAGTGTGTCAACAATCCTACAACTGAGGGAAGATCTTTCACTATTTCAATTGGTGCCTTTGAATGTGCAAGGACCATTTTTAGGAATCCAAACATAGGGAGCTCATTTACCTTTACTGACTCTCATGTCATTTGGAATCCAAAAAAATAATTATATTATTGTCATTTATCGATGCAATCAGCTGGACTGAACTTTAAACTTAATTTATTGTTTTATCTGTAAAAATTTTCAAACAACCTCTCTATTAGTTGGGGGTAAGGCTGCCTTCTATTATCGTTATTGTTGTTGTTCTATGTCTGTAAGAAATTTTAAATTTCTAATTAAAAATTTGTACTACTTACCATATATCATTATATTATATTTCCAAAATTTTGATAAATTATTATTTTACTGTTACTAAATATTAATGATTAAGACTAGTTGTTAACTTAAAATTATGATATTTTTAGCATTGTTCAAATTTAACATTTTGGTTCACAAATATTTTTTTTCCAAAATATATTTACTTTTCATATTTAAATAACCTACCATTTGTTTTTCAATAATATGTTTTTAACATTAAAAACAACTTTACAAAAAAAGATATCTTCACTAGGATTATAAAAATGTCAACTACGAATATTAAGTAGACATAACATTAACAAACTATCTTCCAAAATATTAGTAATTTTAACAATACTATCACATACAAAAATTTATCAAAATTCACCTAAAAAATATGGAAAATATTTAGCAAATACAATTTATGACAACAATCATAATCGTCGCAAAATGCTATCATAACTGCCACAAAACTAACAAAATGGTCGCCATATATGGCACATCTACAATACTTTAGAATATCGTCGCAAAAAATTAGCAATGAACTAAATAAATCGTCACACTAAGAACACATTTTGTGATGGTATCCAGGTATCATCGCTCAATATTACGTTTCTATGTCCTTTGGGTGACGAATACTTGAATAGTCACAAAAAGGTGATTATTGGAGAGACAATATATATTTCTGTCACTATTTGCTTTGACCATTTGCGATGCTTTTCCTTAATCGACACCGATTACATTGATTTCCCCTACATCTGGCAACAATACATCTGATCGTCACAAAAATCTTTCGTTTTGGCGACGATATTACTTAAACATCATTAAAACTTGATGTTATTGTGACGATATCACCTAATCGTCGTAAAATATATTCAATTTTCTAACATTTTGTTAAAACATCATAAAATCATTTACTTATAGTGACGAAGACTTAAATTGTTGCTAAATGTGTTCTTTTAAAGATGATTTATAAATCTTCACCAGTAGATTGATCTGTTATAGTGTGAAGTATTTAAGGAAGAAAATATTGCAGAATCAAAAGTGACTCTAGTCTATTGTAAGATGAATGAACCGCCAGGAGCCCGTATGAGAGTTTGTTTGACTGTCTTAACTATAACATAATATTTTTGAGATGTTAATGAACAAGACTTATTGCTATTTATCGATAATATGAAAATGTTATATTATATCTAAAAAGAGAATTCATTAGAAAAAACTTGTGAATTTATTTTATTGTCACCATCAAATTCTATTTGATATTTTAATATTAATTTTTGATAAAAATATCATATTGAGATTATTAAAAAACTACGAAAAAGTAAGAGAATTTTTTAACAACTTAAAGAAAATAATTAAAACTAATATCAAGTGTAACTGATGGTGACATGATTTTTCATAAATAAATGTTTGATTAATCAAACAAAGTGCTAGACAAAACGTGGGCAATATTTTATTTAGTTATTTTTAAGATATAGGAAGTATAGTTGGTTTATGATTTTTACTAACTGAAATATTGAATACTTGAATACTTGCTCTTTTCTGCTTATTATGACATACAGATTCTTAGAGTTTTTCTTTTAAATTTATGAGTTAATGGAATGATTTAACGTTAACTCAGTGATAATTGAATTTTATTATTAAGTAATTGTCCACAAAGCTAATAAAATTAATTTGAACTATAAGTATGATAACAAAAATAATCCAATAACACAATAACGATGATATAATATGTTTTTAGATACAATCCAACGTGTCATACCAGTATCGATTATCTGGTTCACCTAGTGATGATAGATACATATACCTATGTATTATATGATTTAAATTATATACTCCTTTCGTAATCCTTTGATTGATATTTGTCCTTGTCCATCGTATTCATCCATTCAACCAGAAATGGACACGGTGAATTGACAACCAGCAGTCCCTTAACCAAAAAATTTTCCATCATAGAAATTATGAATCTTTGTCTGCTTCAGAATCGAACAATAACAATTATAGTAGTATTATTTTATCCAAAAATGGGACCGTTCAGATGAAGGAAAGATAATGAATGCAAATATCTGAAGCCTTATCTCTATTCTAAATTTGACACGTATCCCAAGAGAGGATAGATTTAGGTGGCTTTTGTTTCATATAAAATACATAGATTGCATTGTATTTTTATGGATAATTTGATATGTGTTTAGTGGTTAATTTGACCGTTTAGTATGTGTTTAGGTTAATAATTGAGTTAGTTCATAAACATTTGTGTTTTAAGTGTTCTTTGAGTGAGAACATGTTTTTGAGCTTCAATTTTATATATACGAGGTGCCGTGATGAGTTTGTTAGTGTTTTAGGACATTCAGAAGAGTTTCAGAGGAGACTTAAACCAAAACACGGGGCCATGATCGTGGGAACTTGCCACGATTATGATAGAAGCACCAACATAGGCCCGTGATGACATAAGCTTGAGCATAGGGGCATGATGGAGGAGAATTTGCCACGATCATGTCAGAGAGCAGATAAACAGGTCATGATCGTTCGCTAAGGCCACGATCGTGACCTACATGCAAGTAGACCCGGAATCACTTTCGGATTCAAGTTTTTGAGTCCCATTTTGTACATTTCGGACCCCAACAAGACATTAAGGTTACTTTAATTGGAAAAGACTATAAAAGGATAATGATGTAACCCTAGAGAGGAGTTTACATTTAGCTTACATTTGGAAACCTAAAAGAGAGAGAGAAAGAAGAGAGAGAAAAGAAGAAGAGGAAGAAGAGGAGGGTTCTGATGCCAAAGTTTCCTAAAATAGGTGATCTCCCGACACTATTGCTTTCCTAAATCATCCAACATAAGTGTCATTTTCTCCCCATTTACCTTTTTATTCATTTAATGTGTAAGATTGAGATGGGTTGTATGGTTATAGATATTGAGTTGTTAACGATGTTCTAACTTTTCCTTTGGGATTTTGCTTATTTTTATTGTTAATCTAGTTTAATTGTGTTTACTTGATTTGGATGTTGTGATTGATTAATGTATTTGCATGTTTCGGTAATAAACCGAGAGGGTGAACTGAATAAAAATGATTAGATTGGGTTAATGAGAGTTAAACGATCTAATTAACCACTTAATTAATCTAGTCGGTAATTTCATGGAGAGAGATCTTATGCGAGACCCGATTGTTTATTAGAAAGCTTTAGAACTAATTAGACTTATGGGTAATTTGTGAATTAAGAGATTACAGGTTCGTAATTCGATTAGGGTTTACAAATTAGGGAATGATTATAACTCGAGAGAGAGTAATCAATCCTATGATTTTCTAGAACCGACACCCCGTAAACACATAAAAGGCTAGATTAGCACTAATGATAGGTAAAATCCCCTCTCCCATAACTTGACTAATTCTCTTTATGGATTTCCATTATTAGATTATTCGATTGTTGCTAGTTTGTTTAATTTAGTTAACTTTTCAATTTATTATCTGAATTTGAGTCTTAAACAAACCATAACCTGAATTAAGTGATGCCTAAGCATAACCTCTGTGGGACGATATTTGCTTTTTACTACAAGTAACGACCCATATACTTGCGATTTTTAGCATAAAACAAGTAGTTTGTTTTTGCAAATAACAAGTTTTTAGCACCGTTGCCAAGGATTGTTTTGTTTAGGTGGCTTTGATTTAAGAGTGTTTGATACTTTTCCTTACGTTTTTGCAAGTGCATGAACACAAGGAGCACAAGAAGGTCTAACAAGTTTAGTGATGAAGAGCTTTCAGATGTTACAAGGCACGAAAGAGAGTTAAGAAGAGCTAGACGCTAAGAAAAAATACAAAGGAATATAGCAGAAGAAGAAGAGCAAGGAGGAGCTGAGAGGACATTATTGGACTTTATGAGGCCAAGTTTTATTCCTCAAGGAGTTGCAAGGCCAATGATTCAAGCTAATAATTTTAAGATCAAATCGGCGCTCCTCAATATCCTTCAGAGTAGTGTGCAGTTTTATGGGCTGTCCAATGAAGATCCCAACACCCATCTTGTAAATTTCTTAGAAATCTATAATGCTTTTAGGTTTAATGAGATGTCTGATGATGCTGTGAGGTTAAGATTGTTTTCTTTTACCTTGAGAGATTGGGTAAAGGCATGGTATAATTCACTCAGTGCAAGCTAAATCACTACATGGGAGCAGCTAGCCCAAGCTTTCTTGGCTAAGTACTTTCCCTTGACCAAGACAACAAGAATCATCAAAGAGACCACAAACTTTCAACAAAGTGATGGGATTCATTGTATGAAGCTTGGGAGAGATTCAGGGAATTACAAAGGAGTTGCTCACACCACAACCTTCCGAGGGAGTTTCTTTTATAGACATTCTCTAATGGTGTAGCTCAGAGCACAAGGGGAACAATAGATGCAGCTGCAGGAGGGCCTTTGATGAGGAAAACCATTGATGCAGCTCATGACCTTTTAGAAGAGTTGGCAAGTAACAATTATATATGGTCAAATGAAAGAAGTGGATAAGGTTCCAAGGAGCAAAAGGAAATGATTCCACTTGACTCAGTGATAACCTTGTAAGCACAAATTGTTGCCCTCATCAAGTAGTTAAGCAACATGCAAGGAGCTTCATCATCCACAGTCAAGACCACGCAGTTACAATATGAATTATATGGGCAGGACAACTATGACACAATTGAATGTTTCTTGATGGGAGCAAGTGGTACAGAACAAGTAAATTACATAGGTCAGCCACAACGAGGTAACAATCCACACTCTAGCACCTATAATCTTGGGTGGAAAGGCCACTCAAATTTTTCGTAGAGTACTAACAATACAGGTGGCCAGGTGAGAACACAAGGACCTCCCAGATTTCAGCAAGACTGACTTGGATCTTTGGAGAACAAAATGGACAAGTTAATGGATGTATTAGGCTCAAAGTTCTCAAGCCAAGAGGAAGAACAAAGAAGACAAGATGAGAGTCAGAAGAGAATAGAGCCAAAGTTTGACTAGATTGTGAAGAACCACGCTTCATCCATCTATAACTTGGGGGTACAGGTAGGTCAACTTGCTAATGCTTTATTTTTTAGGAATGTAGGAAGCTTACCAAGCAACACTAAGGCCAATCCAAAGGAATAAGTTAAGACGATCACACTTATAAGTGGCAAGCAATTAGAGGAGCTAGGTGTTAAAAAAGATAGCCAACAAAAGGAAAAGGTAAAAGAGAAGCCATATTTACCTCCACCACCCTACAAGCCTAAGATTCCATATCCGCAATGAGTGAGACAACAACATGTCGACACTTAATTCTCCAAATTTTTGAAGAAGTTGAAAAAAATTCAGATTAATTTGTCTTTGGTTGAGGCATTGGAGTGTATGCCCAAAGTATGCAAAGTTTCTCAAGGACATATTGACATACAAATGCATTAAGAGGACAATCAAATGGTGACCTTGATGGAGAATTATAGTTCGATCATCACAAGCATAATGCCTTCAAAACTACAAGATCCAGGGAGTTTTACTATTCTATGTGTTGTTGGTGATTTTGAATTTTCTAAACGCTTATGTGATTTAGGAGTAAGTATTAACTTGATGACTTTGTCTATTTTAAGGAAACTGGGGCTAGGAGATGTCAAGCCAACATCCATGCTTATCCAACTTGCGGATCAATCCATCAAGAGGCCATTTAGAGTAGTAGAAGAAATTTTGGTGAAAGTGGATAAATTTATAATTCCTATTGATTTTGTTGTTTTGGATTTTGAAGAAGATAGGAATTGTCCATTGATTTTTAGGTAGGCTTTTTATGAATATTTATAGGGCATTAGTTGATGTGCATAAAGGAAAACTAGTTTTGAGAATTGGTGATGAGCATTTTGAATTCAATATGACTAAATCTTTGAAGAAATCGATGGATGGAAGTGCTTATATGAATATTGATATTGTGGATGATTGTGTGAAGGAGGTTGAAATGGAAATTGAAAAGAAAGTTGAGAAAGTTGTTGAAGTGCATAGGGATGAGAGTGTGAGTGAAAAGGAATTGTGTGAGGAGGGTGAGCAAGAGAAGTTAGAGAGAGAAGATTCACCCACACCACCTATCATTGTAAAGCCTCCCAATGTAGGACTAAAACCCTTACCTTCTCACCCGAGATACACATTTTTAGGCAAGGACCACACCTTACCTATCATCATTTCCAACCAATTGGATGTTGAGCAAGAAGACAAAGTGCCAGAGACCATTAAAAAGAGGATGAGAGCCATAGGGTGGCAAATTTTTGATATTAGGGGGATTAGCCCCAACGTGGTGATGCATAGGATTAACCTTGAAGAAAGATGCAAGATAGTGAGGGAGAGGAAAAGAAGGTTAAATCCAAACATGTAAGAGATTGTAAAGAAGGAAGTGGTGAAGCTTTTAGATGCAGGGATTATATAACAAGTGGGTGAGTCCGGTGCAATGTGTGCCTAAGAAGGGAGGCATGATGGTGATGGAGAATGAAAAAGGTGAACAGATTTCCACTAGGACCATCACAAGTTGGAGAGTGTGCATTGACTATAGGAAACTTAATTTGGCCACCAAGAAAGACCATTTCCATTTCCCATTACCTTTTATGGACTAAATGATTGAGAGGGTGGCTAACCATGCTTTTTATTGTTTTCTTAATGGATATTCAGGATACAATCAGGTGTTCATATACCCACGAGAACAAAAGAAGACCACTTTCACTTGTCCTTACAGGAGGATGCCTTTTGGCCTATGCAATACACCAGCCACATTCCAAAGTTGTATGATGGCCATCTTTGTAGCTATGAATGAGGACTTCATAGAGGTATTTATGGATGACTTCTTTTTTTTTTGGAGACTCGTTTGATCATTGCTTATTTAATTTGGATAGAGTGTTACAAAGATGCAAGGAGTCTCATCTATTCTTGAATTAGGAGAAGTGTCATTTCATGGTCCAAGAGGGAATTATTTTCGGGCCATAAGATCTCATGCAGGGGGATTGAGGTAGATTGAGCTAAGACTAAAGTGAATGAAAAGTTACCACCTTCTACTAACATTAAGGGCTTTCGAGCATTCTTATTAATGTAGGGTTCTACAGATGGTTTATCAAGAATTTTTCTTTTATCGCTAGACCATTAACTAACTTGTTAGTCAAAGATGTGTCTTTTGAATTTGATGATGGTTGTTTAGATGCTTTTAACAGGTTAACATGTCACTTACAAAAACACCTATTTTGACATCACCAGATTGGTCACTTCCCTTCGAGATCACGTGTGATGCAAGTGACTATGCTATTGGCTATGTACTCAGATAGTGAGAGGAGAAGAGGTTAAATGCAATTTATTACGCCAGCAAGACCTTGACAGGAGCACATTTGAACTATACCACCACTGAGAAGGAGTTGCTTGCAGTGGTATTTGCATGTGAAAATTTTCATTCTTATCTTTTGGGCTCACAAATTATTTTTTTTACAGCTCATGTAGCATTGTATTATCTCTTTGCAAAAAATGATGCCAAAGCTAGGCTTATCCGATGGGTGCTTCTGCTCTAAGAATTCAACATTGAGATTAAGGATAAGAAAGGAGAAGAAAATGTTATGGCAGACCACCTAAGGAGGCTTGAAGGGGAACAAAATAAAGATGAAGAGGAAATTGAAGAGTGTTTTCCTAATAAGGCTTTAATGATGGTAGAAAATCCTTTTCTTCCTTGATTTGTAGATATTGCCAATTATCTCTCAGGTGTTATTCTTCCCCCTAATCTATCGTATCAACAAAGGAAGCGGTTCTTATTTTAGTGTTCTCACTATATTTAGGACTAACCTGTGTTACATAAAATATGTGCTGACAATTTGATTCGCAAGTATGTCTCTGAAGATGAAATGCCTGAAGTTTTTACTCAGTATCATAGTTCAATTTATGTCAGACATTATGGAGTGAACAATATTGCTGGTCACATTTTAGAGTGTGGATTCTATTGGACTAACTTGTTCAAAATGCCCAAGATTTTGTATTATGTTATGATAGGTTCCAAAGAGTAGGCAATATTTGTAAGAGAGATGAGATGCCACTTTCAAACATCATAGAGGTGGAGATATTTGATGTGTGGGGCTTAGATTTCATGGGACCATTCCCATCTTCCTTAGGTAACTCTTATATATTGGTTGGAGTTGATTATGTGTCTAGGTGGGTCAAAGCAATAGCTACTCCAATAAATGACAACAAGGTGATGTAATGACTCATCAAGAAGATATAACAACAAACCCTTTGAGGCTCTTTTGAGAAGATATAACATTCATCATAGAGTGGCAACCCTTTACCACCCACAAATGAGTGGCTAAGTGGAGGTGGTGAGTAGAGAGTTGAAGAAGATTTTGGAGAAGGTAGCGAGCACGTCAAGGAAAGATTAAGCTTTGAAGTTGGACGATACGATGTGGGCTTACAGGATAGCTTTCAAAACTCCCATAGGCATAACACCATATCATCTTATGTATGGCAAAGTGCCATATACCATTGGAGTTGAAGCATAGAGCCTATTGGGAAATTAGAAAATTGAACATGGATTGGAAGCTAGCAGAAGAGAAAAGATTGTTACAACTTGATGAATTGGAAGAGTTACGATATGATGCATATGAAAATATCAAGTTGTACAAAGAAAGAGCAAAGAAGTGGCATGATGGCCATATTAAGAAGAAAGAATTCAAGAGTGGGGACTTAGTGCTTTTATTCAATTCACGACGTCAGTTATTTCTTGGAATGCTCAAGTCAAGATGGAGTGGCCCATTCAAGGTTATTCATGTGTTTCCCCATGGAGCTCTGGAGTTAGAAAATGAAAAGGGTGAAACTTTTAAGGTTAATGGGCATAGATGCAAGCTTTACTCTGGAAGTCAATTCTCACAAGAAAGGGAAGTACTTTCTTTATTTTCACTCATTTTTTATGGTTTCATATGGAATGGTCAAGCTAATGACCTTAACTTGGCATATTTGTCTTTCATTTGTTTGTCTTTGTGTTAGTTTGGTTTTGTTTTAATTCGAGAATATTTAGTTTGGTTTAACTTGTTTCACCCTTCATTCTCTTGTTGTTTAGGTCCCCAATGATATGTTTTGAGATTACTTGAAGATTTATTGTGCAT
This sequence comes from Erythroxylum flavicans, assembly GCA_027576715.1. Taxonomy (NCBI): domain Eukaryota; kingdom Viridiplantae; phylum Streptophyta; class Magnoliopsida; order Malpighiales; family Erythroxylaceae; genus Erythroxylum; species Erythroxylum flavicans. The sequence goes on along the minus strand of JANZXP010000194.1, from coordinate 28,462,774 downwards.
TATAGCTTGTTGGAGGACCAAAGGACGAGAGGAAAAATGCACCACTTCCATCAACACCACCATCACAAGCCCATCTTGCTCTTAATCTCTTATGTTATTCTTTTTGTGTTTCTTTTTGTTTTGTTTTTCATAGTGTTGTTTGTTGGTTTTGGATGTTCTCTTTTACACATTAAGGACAATGTTTTGTTTAAGTGTGGGGAGGTAGTCTTTACATTTATGTTTGCAATTTGGCATGTCATTTAGGATGTATGTTAGGTTGTTAGTATTAGTAATGTCATTTCCCTTGCATTTGAATCTTTCTGATGAATGTGTTGCCATGAGATTCTATCATGCTAGTTAGAATGAGACTAAATGCATGCGTGAACTTAAATTAAGCTACTTGAGTGGAGAGTGAACCATGTGGAGTGTTGAAAATATTTGGCCGCATAAGCTTACTCAAAACTTGACAATTGAACAATGAGGTAATGTATAGAAGCATAATGGATTTTCATTTGAGCCTATATGAGGAATTGAGCCTTTATGACTCCATTCTATAGTCATTTCATTTCCTTGTTTGTGTGATGCTTCCTTAGGTAATTA
>JANZXP010000194.1:28452060-28462095 GCA_027576715.1 Erythroxylum flavicans | reverse complement strand
AACCTAAGTGTCATTTCCTCCTCATTTACCTTTTTATTCATTCAATGTGTAAGGTAGAGATGGGTTATATGGTTATGGATTTTGAATTGTTAATAATGTTATAACTTTTCCTTTAGGATTTTGCTTATTTTTAATGTTAATCCAGTTGAATTGTGTTTAATTAGCTCATTTCTATTCAAGGAAGTTGAGAAGTCCAAGAACAATTATACATCTTTGAATAGTAAGATTAAATCATTAGAATCTGTGAATGAGAGTTTGGCGGCTAAAAATATGTCTTTTAAATTAAGCTACTTGAGTGGAGAGTGAACCATGTGGAGTGATGAAAGTATTTAGCCGCATCAGCTTACTCAGAACTTGACAATTGAACAATGAGGTATTGTATAGAAGCATAATGGATTTTCATTTGAGCCTATATGAGGAATTGAGCCTTTATGACTCTATTATATCGTCGTCTCATTTCTTTGTTTGTATGATGCTTCCTTAGGTAATTACTTTCAAAACTTGCTTTGAATCAATTTAAATCTACTGGATGCATACTATATAGAAATGATTAAGGCCTTTTTGTTTTAACCTTTGGCTTAAATGACCTACTCTTTTTATTATCCCTTGCTAACCCCATTAAGCCTTTAACCTTTTGTTTCTTAAAATCACCCAATTCTAAAACCCACAACCTCTATGAACTTGCCCATTCATAAGTTAATAGACTGCTAAGTGATACTTTTGTGTGGAATCACAAGTTAAGAGCACATTGCATATAGTTGTTGTTTTCTGTTCATTTTTCTTTATTATGTTTAAAAAAGAAAAAGAAAAAGAAGAAGAGAAAATAACAAAATCAAATAAAAAGGAAAAGAAAAGAAAACAAAAGGAATAACATTTAGTAGCTTAAATAAGTGCGGAGAAGTAGTCTTTTCTATTTACATATCTTAAAAGTTTATCTTTGTCATCCTTTTGTATACTTAGTAGTTTATAAATGCTTATTCTAAACCCCTAAAACCTGTTTAACCCACCTTAACCCTAGCCATATTACAACCCAAAAACAAGGTCCTTTTGATTTGTCCTAGTATGAAATCATTGTGGAGAAGAATTGGTGTATTAGCGAGCCTACGATAGTGTGGTTTTCTAACCACCAAACACTTGAGAGAAATGAGTGAAATCCGTAAGGAATGTCCATTTTGAATTTATACTTATCTTTGAGTGATGGTTTCATAGATTGGGTTTGCTTATGTGCACCAATGAAAATTAGTCATGATGTGTGTAGTAGCTTGATGCTTGAGTTGGCCAAGGTTTGAGGGATTACATGCTTTAATCTTTTTGAAAATGAAGGGATAGAATTTTATTGGCTGTATTTGATCTTTGCTTGAGGAGAAGAAAAAGTTTAAGTGTGGGAATGTGGTAGGTGTAGATTGCATTGTATTTTTTTAGATAATATGATATGTGTTTAGTAGTTAATTTGATTGTTTAGTGTGTGTTTAGGTTAATAATTGTGTTAGTTCATAAACATTTGTGTTTTAAGTGTTCTTTGGGTGAGAACATGCTTTTAAGCTTCAATTATATATATATGAAGTGCCGGGTTAGTGTTTCAGGGCATTCGGAATAGTTTCAAAGGAGGCTTGAACTAAAACATGGGGGCCATAATCGTGAGGAACCTACCACGATCATGACAGAAGCACCAACATAGGCCCATCGTGATAGAAGTTCGAGCATAGGGTCACGATCCTGGGGAATTTGCCACGATCGTGACAGAGAGTAGATAAATAGGCATTTTGGATATTTTGGACATTTCGGACCCCAGAAACACACTAAGATTACCTTAATTCTAAAAGACTATAAAAGGATAATGATGGAACCCTAGAGATGAGTCTACATTCAGCCTATATTTAGAAACCCAAAAGAGAGAGAGAGAGAAAAGAAGAAAAGGAGGTTCCGACGTCGAAGCTTCCCAGAATAGGTGATCTCCCGACATCGTTGCTTTCTTGAATCATCCAACCTAAGTGTCATTTCCTCCTCATTTACCTTTTTATTCATTCAATGTGTAAGGTAGAGATGGGTTATATGGTTATGCATTTTGAATTGTTAATGATGTTATAACTTTTCCTTTAAGATTTTGCTTATTTTTAATGTTAATCTAGTTGAATTGTGTTTACTTGATTTGAGTGTTGTGTTGTGATTGATTAATGTATTTACATGTTTCATTAACAAACCAAGAGGGTAAACCAAATAAAAATGATTAGATTCGATTAATGAGAGTTAGGCGATCTAATTGACCACTTAATCAATCTAGTTGGTAATTTCATGAAGAGAGATCCCGTGTGACACCTGATTGTTTATTAGAGAGCTTTAGAACTAATAAGAATTGTGGGTAATTTGAGAATTGAGAGATTGCAAGTCCATAATTCGATTACGGTTTACAAATTAGGGAATGATTATAACTTAAGAGAGAGTAATCAATTTTAAAATTGTCTAGAACTGACACCTTGTAAACACATAAAAGGCTAATTTAACATTAATGATAGGTAAAATCCCCTCTCTCATAACTTGATTAATTCTCTTTACAGATTTCCATTATTACATTATTCGATTGTTGCTAGTTTGTTTAATTTAGTTTGTTTTTCAGTTTATTATCTGAATTTGAGTCTTAAATAAAGCACAACCGAAATTAAATAGTACCTAAGCACAATCTTTGTAGGACGATATTTGTTTTTTATTATAAGTAACGACCCGTATACTTGCAGTCTTTAGCATAAAACAAGTAGTTTGTTTTTGTAAACAACACATCACATATATGTTAACTCAAGGTTTATGTTTAACGACTTTGATGATAGCTATATAATATTTCAAAATTCAAATTGGATTTATTTTCTTGTATAAGCAACGATATAATTCTTAAATGGAAATAAAATTATATAATATTTGCTTCCTTTCTATTAGAAACCCTTTTTATAAACTTATCTTTTTAGAAATGGTTTCATGAGATCCGAAAGGATCTTACTAATTCAAATAATCAGCTCCAGAAAACTTGGCAAAATGTTTGAATATCAAAGATTTTAGCAAAAATAATATCAAAGATTAAACACGACTAGTTGAACAAATTGTCTACTTAAGGAAGAGCCATTACATTCGCAAAAGAGATACAATACACAAAAGACAGACACAAGATTTGCAAAATATCTTAGAGTATCAATTTTCTTGAAAGTTATATCAAACTCTTTGTGTTTCAAAAATTGATATCACTCTATTAATAGAGACTACTAAATCCTTGATACATTTCTTATTGAGAGCTTATAGAGGCTAGCAAAATATTACTAGTGTGGAAGGTTAAAGAACTTTAAAAAATATACACTTGTGAGCTTGAAAAGGCTCATCAAATTACTACTTGGTTTTATAGTGAAATATTCAAGTTGGACACTTGGGGACTCGACGTAGGCTCTGCTATAAGCCGAACTAGTTTAAAGCTACTGTGTCTTTTTCTCTCTCTTCCTTATTTTTAAATTTTTGCATTAGAGGTTTTCAAGAGGTTCCTGCAGTTGTTCAATAGGCTCCTTCTATTTTTATATCGCAAGAGGTTTCTTTCAAAAGTTAGCAGGCTATTAAGCAAGCTCATATCGCTTTGAGCATTAGCAAGCTCTTTTCAATTAATTAGCTCATTTCTATTTAAGCAATAACAGACTCCTTTTAAAATAACAGGCTCCTTTCTTTTTTAGCATTGACAAGATCCTTTTGAGAGTTTATAGGACCCTTTTATTTATTTTATTTAGTAGGATCTTATTGATTTGAAAGTATCTTGAATTTTTATATAAACATAATTCACCCCCTCTTGCGTGTGCTTGCTTTATCATTTGGTACCAAAGCGAGGTTTCATATTTTTTGTGTTTTATAGCACATGATAGATCATGACAAACAATTTGAGAAGTATTGAAGGACAATTTGTCTTAAAGCCTCTTTATTTCAACAGAAACAACTACTCATACTGGAAAGAGAAAATGACAATCTATCTTCAATCTACACATTTTAAAGTCTGGCAAGCCATCAGAGTTGGAGCTACACTTCTCGCTATAGAAAATGTAGAAGTATGGTCTGATGCTGATAGAAAAAATGCACAACTAAATGCTAAAGCAAAATATCATCTAATCTATGCACTATCTCTAGAAGAATATGAGAAGATATCCTATTGTTCTACAGCAAAGGAAATGTGGGATAAACTATAAGTCACCTTTGAAGGAATGAATGAGGTAAAGAAACATAGAATGAGTCTTTTAGTGTATCAATACTATACTATTTGCATAGAACAAGGAGAAATAATAAACAAATTCTTCGGACATTTCAACAACGTCATCACTGCCTTGAAAAACTTGGGCAAGATATATCCAAATGATGAGCTCGTAACGAATATTCTAAGATCACTACCAAAGGAATGGAGACCTAAGGTGACTAATTTAGAAACTATAAAGGAATAGACACTATTTCACTTGATTGGCTAGGAGGAAATCTGATGATCCATGAAACCGAGCTTAGGCGAGATGAATGATCCTCCTACAAAAAATGAATGGAACTAAAAGCAACTAATGAATCAAACGGTGATTAAAGTGACACTAAGTTGCAAATAAATGGAGATTATGAGTTCAACTTTATGGTCAGAAAGTATGCCCGCTTCTATAAAAAGAAGTTGATGAAGAAAAGAGAAGGAAACAAGAAAGATAGGAACAACAGGTTCCTAACAAAAGGCAGTAGCAACAATAGCAATACACAAAACAATCAAATCATATGCTATCACTGCAAGAAGCTTGGACACATAAGACCTGAATGTACTCTTATTCAAAAATACAAGTTAAAGAACAGAAAACTCAGAAAGCAAGTGATGGCTACATCCTGGTTAGATAAGGATTTTGAAAACTTTGAAGAAGAAGAGCCAAAAGAAGTCAGCAATGTTTGCTTCAAGGCCGAATCAGAAGACGATGAGGTATATTATTTTGACTCTGATATTAAAGTTGATAAATTGAAAACTACAAATCATGAATTGTATGATCAATACAAAAAGTTGACAGTGAATTATTTCAAAGAAGTTGAGAAGTCCAAGAACAATTATGCATCTTTGAATAGTAAGATTAAATCATTAGAATCTGTGAATGAGAGTTTGGCGACTAAAAATATGTCTCTTGAAAGATGCATAATACTTTGGAAGAAAGAGTACCTAAGTTAGAAAATACTTTACTTGAGAATGATTCTAGTAAAGTGAGACAGTTAGAAGAAAAAGTTTCCACCTTAGAACTTAAAAAAGAGAAATATGCTTGATAGATCTTATCTCTAGAAAAAGATTTTACAAATTTCACTGATGGAAGGAATAACCTGGATGCATTACTTGGTAGTCGTAAATGCGTTTTTGATAAGGCTATAATAGGTTACAATGAAAACAATAATATTAGGCCCTACAAGAATTTCTTTTTTAAATCCATCAATAGCTATAGTCAAAACAGTAAGAACTTGATACATGGTAGAAATTATAACAATTCTCATTCATCTGTTTTATGCTTCTACTGTGGTAGACATGGTAACATTAGTCATTCTTGTAAATTTCGTAAAATGGAAAAATTATCTCAAACGTATGTTTAGAGACCGAAAGGTCAAGTTACTAACCTGAAAGGGCCCAGAAAAATGTGAGTGCCTAAAATGAGATAATACATTGTGCAGATATGCTTCAAAACAAAGACAAGAGAAAATCAATGGATAGTTGATAGTGGCTATTCGAGACATATGACAGGTGAAATATCACATTTCAAATACATTGAAAGAAAAGACAGAGGTAATGTTATTTTTGCAGATAAAAACAAAGCAAAAGTCACCAAAATTGGTAAAATTGGTGACTCTAACTCTGCCTCTATTAATAATATTCTTTATGTTGATGGATTGAAACATAACTTACTGAGCATAAGTTAATTATGTGATAAGGGTTATATAGTTACCTTCTATGCATCACATTGCGAAATTATTGACAATCTTAATGACAATATTTTATTTGTTAGTTCTAGAAATTAGAACATATATTGTACTCAATTGGAAGATATGCCTTCACAAAATGTGAAATGTTTTTGTTTCTATAGAAAATGATTCTTTTATTTGGAACAGAAGATTTAGACATGTTAGCATGAGCATCCTATCAAAATTTTCCAAAAATGAGCTAATGAGAGGACTACCTGTTATGAAGTTTGAGAATACTCAGGTTTGCGAAGCTTATTTAAAAAGTAAACAAGTTAGAAGTAGCTTTCCTGCAAAAAATATTGTGTCTACTAACCAAACGCTTGAACTTATACACATGGACTTATTTGGACATATCAGAACTCAAAGTTTTCGTGGTAATCATTATAGATTTGTTATAGTAGATGATTATTCTAGATTTACATGGGTTTATTTTTTATCAAATAAGGACAATACTTTTGAATTCTTTGACAAGTTTTGCAAAAAAATTAAAATTCAAAGATTTCTGTAACGAAAATAGGATATCTCATAATTTTTCATGCTCAAGGACTCCTTAGCAGAATGAAGTTGTTGAGAGAAAAAACAGGACTCTCGTTGATATGGCCAAAACAATACTATAGGAAAGTGATCTAACTCATAGTTACTAGGCAGAAGTTGTCATACCATTATCGATTATCTGGTTCACCTAGTGATAGATACATATAACTATGCATTATGTGATTTAAATTATATACTCCTTTTGTAATCCTTTGGTTGATATTTGGAGTTTGCAATAAAATATTAGATGATACTCACAACACAAGCTATTACAAATGATTATTAGAAAAATCTTTCAGACGTCGAAGTCGTTTGTCCTTGTCCATCGTATTCATCCAGTCAATCAGAAATGGACACCATGAATTGACAACCAACGGTCCCTTAACCAAAAAAATTTCCATCGTAGAAATTATGAATCTTTGTCTGCTTCGGATAAAGGCAAGATAATGTAAAAAAAATTTCCATCATAGAAATTATGAATCTTTGTCTGCTTCGGATGAAGGCAAGATAATGCATGCAAATATCTGAAGCCTTATCTCTACTCTAAATTTGGCACGTATCCCAAGAGAGGGCAGTCGTAGGTACTTTTCTTTCATGTATAATACATCACGTATATGTTAGCTCAAAGTTTATGTTTAACGATTTAAATGATAACCATATAATATTTCAAATTTAAATTAGATTTATTTCTTTATATAAATAATAATATGATTCTTAAAAGAAAAGAAAAGTATAGAATATTTGCTTCCTTTCTTGTGGCAACCTTTTTTATAAACTTACTTTTTTGGAAATGATTTCATGACACCCGAAAGGATTTTACTAATTCGAATAATCAGCTCCGAAAGACTTGATAGAACGTCTGAATATCGAAGATTTCAGCAAAGATAATACCGAAGATTAAGCAACGACTAGTTGAAGAAATTGTCTACTTAAGAAAGAGCCATTGCATTTGTAAAATAGATATCATACGCAAGAGACCGACACGAGACTTGCAAAAAATCTTAGAGTATTAATATTTTTGAAAGTTATATTAAACTCTTTGTGCTTCAAAAAGTGATATCACTATATTAAAAGAGACTGTTAAATCCTTCATACATGTCTTATTGAGAGCTTGTAGAGGCTAGCAAAATACTACTAGTGTGGAAGGTTGATGAATCTTGAAAAATATACACTTGGGCAATTAAAGAGGCTCGTCAAATTACTGCTTAGTTTTATAGTGAAATACTCAAGTTGAATACTTGGGGATTAGAAGTAGGCTTTATTATAAGCCGAATCAGTATAAATCTACCGTGTCATTTTCTCTCTCTTCTTTTTAAATTTCTGCATTACAAGTTTTCAAGAGATTCCTTCAGTTATTCGATAGGCTCCTTTTGTTTTTATATCGTAAGAGGTTTCTTTCAAAAGTTAGCAAGCTCCTATTGATTAAACAGGCTCCTATAATTTTGAGCGTTAACAAGCTCATTTCGATTAATTAGCTCATTTCTATTTGAGTGATAACAGACTTTTTTTAAATTAACAGGCTCCTTTCTTTTTCAACATTGACAAGATCCTTTTGAAAGTTTAGAGGACTCTTTTATTTATTTTATTTAGTAGGATCTTTTCGATTTAAAAGTATCTTAAATTTTTATATACACACAATTTACCCCTTCTTGCATGTATTTGCTTTATCAATACAATTTGGCCTTTTATTTTTATAATTAATTAATTATTTTTATTTTTATTTTTATTTTTATTTTTATTTCACTCATGTCTTATTACATCATTTTTTTATAAGAAATCCTAACAGATAATTAACAAATGACATATGAATTAAATAAGTGTTATTTGACATACATCTTTTATGACAATGTCGTATAATATTACTAAATCACACGATATCATATAAAATAAAAGGTAGTATTAATACCACACAGTATCGGGCGGTATTATAATTTTTCAAAATATTAAGTTCGGCGTATATATAAAATAAAATAAAATCTAAAAAATAAATAATAATTTTAAAAACTAGAATTGATGTTAAAAAATTCAAATTAGAAAAAGATCTAATGTAATTAATCTTAAATTATAAGAACTGCTTTAAACATCACTCTTTATCATTAAAAACTAATCATAATTAATTTAATTTCCTCAATTTTTTTATTTGACACCCTCCTTAAATTATTGTGTTCACGGATAGTTAATAAATATAAGATCGAGGCTTTAATCCTTTTCTCAAACTTTCTTCTATTAGATTAGTTAACAAATAATTTTTTAAGAAAAATTTGTTGGACGTCCTTGTCCGATAAAATATTCAAATAAGATCGTATGAGAAAAAATGGAAAGAGAGAAAAAAAAAAAGTCTTATGTTTATGCTTTGTATCTTTCCTTCATTTGATCTACCTACTAGTTAAGTGCCAGGGTCTTTTTCAAGATATAATAGAAATAAGTAAATTGTCTAATTCTTGGTGCCATAGCTAACGTTAATTTCAACTAAATCTTCTTTTATTATCATCAATTAATAATTCTTTTAGTTTTCAAAAGCGTTTTTTATACTCGTATTTAAATATTTCATTCACTTTTAACACATAAGTATTTATATAATTAAAAAACATATGTGACAAAAATTAAAATTTTATTAAATTATTCTTAAAATTCTAATATGAAGCTCTTTATAAATAACTACTCAAGACTTTCTTACGTGAAACTCTTAATAAAAAATTTTCACAAAATTCTTAAGTTTTTTCTAAGCAAAAGATTAAATGTAATACTTTTAAAACGAACAATATTTGATACCTTTGTTTAATAAGTGTACAAAAATTTAGGGACTAATCAATATAAGTTATGAACTTTCAACACTAATTAATTACTAAGTTAATGGGTGGTTGTCACTTTTTTCACTAACTCCACCTAATTAACGGAGAGTTACGCTACTTAGGTCACTAACTCCAAACAATAGAAAATATGGTATTAAATTATGTCTCCCTCTTTTGTTACGTCATTAGATCTTTTTTCTAATATTTAAGGTAAAATTTTACTTTTTTAGCTCACTATTACGTGCTCTTGTCATGTGTCATATTATTACCTCTAGAATCAATAGGTGTTTTAATAAGCTTTTGATTAATCATTTCAAACTATCTTTGTACATGATTCATCTAAACACACCTATTAATACAATTCTTACTAATAAGATTAGAGAGATTCAACGTTGAAATGAACGATTAAGAATTGTTCTAACAAGTTGATTCAAGATTTCTAGCATGAAAAATACAAAAGAAGAATATGAATCATCGTACTCACATAAAAGAAAGGTACGAGAGTGATAAGATTCTAGGGTTTAATGGCTACTATTAAGTTAAATATGATCACACAAGAAGTGTAGCACCCCCTCACCGCAGGGTACGCACCGGGACCCCCGTGGGTCATTCCGGTACATATCCTATGGTAAGGGAGCGCTACGTGCGATTACTATAATTACTCCACATGGCATCATATCAATTTAAATACTTAAAACAGTAATTACAAATCACAAGATTTTTAAAACCGAATTCT
>JANZXP010000194.1:28441705-28451960 GCA_027576715.1 Erythroxylum flavicans | reverse complement strand
GAAAAAGGTGGAGAAATGAAGCATATGTCGTGAATGGTCAAGTGAAAGACCATGAAATGGTCTTTAATTTGGTAAAATAAATAGTAAGTATTGAGTGGTAGTGACACTTGTCACTTTCCTATGGTTCCACTTTTGGTCCTTTAATCTATTAGTCCATTTATCTCTAATTTTCCCCCAAATTTTCAATGACATTTGTCATTAAATCCTAGTGTCATTTATTAAAATTTCTACTGCCATTCATCAATTGTTCTGCCACTTGACATTTTTCTAGTACAAAAATACCCTTAAATTTTAGAATTTCCCAAATTTTTTACTAAAAATTTTGAGTCAATAAGTATACTCTCCAAATCAATTATTAACACATACAATTCACAATTCCAAATATAATCACATTTATAGATCAATTATACCCGGAATGTCAATGAATACATGTACAATCATTTTAATGTGCAAAAGTTCAATATTCATGTGTATTTGCATGTCATATAATGCATGAGCATGAAATGCATTTTCGTTTCTCTCACATTTATTTCTCATTTACGGTATTCCCAAATCTAACCTTTAATATGAGAACGGGATGTTATACTTCACATGTAATTTATGCTTATAAGGATAACTACAAAAGCCTTCTTTCATAAAGTACCAATCAATGCTACTATATCAAACTTTAAGAGTTTGTTTTTCATATAATACTTTCTTAAGTCTATAAACATTATGTTTATGATCTGACTTAATAAATAAATTTAAGGAGTTGCTTAATAAATATATGTTTTTGTAGTTCACCATGATAGAAATTGATTTTTCATCTAGCTGACGCATAATCCATATATTTTGTGTTATTAAAGCCACCGTCATTCTTACAATGTTTTAAAAACTAGACTGAAAGTTAAACTGATAAGACAAAAAATTTAAGGTTTAAAAATTTCAACTGGTATTAGACTATTATAAAATCGATTAAATATTGAATGCAATTAAAAATTTTGAAAGGATATTGTCTTTATCCATTAAAGAATTTGAAGTTGAATTAAAAAAGAAGATTGTTAAATGAAAACTAGTTTTTTGTTTGTTTATAGAATTGATTAGTTTATAAAAATTAACTAAATTAATCGATTTTCAAAAATAAAGATTATTAAAGTAAAGAATTGGAAAGTTGAAAATTGAACCTAAAAGTTGGAAGTTTTAAGGTTTTCATAGTTTAACCAGCCGAATCAATTAGATATTTTTTAATCATTACATTCTCATTATATCCAGGACCGTTCCTAACATTTTATAGGCCCTAGGCAAAGTAATTAGAAGGGCTCCAATAAATTAGCAATATACAAATATGTAAACTTTAAAAACATATTTTTATTATTAAAATTTAATATCCATAAGTAAGTGACTCAATTTATAAGTCTATATACTAAAAAAAAAACTAACAGATGATGACATCAACTAATAACATCTTGCAAATGTTAACAATAATAAAATCACTAAAAATAGTAGCAATAACAACCAAATAATAGTAATAGCAATTGAACATCAATATCAGATTGTAAAACACTAAGAGAATTGCACTAACAAGCATACATATGATCATGATTTATGAGAAACAATTTCTTTGTACATTTTTAAATGCAAAATCATTAATAATAGTATCAAGATCAATATTGTCCAACATATCCTTCTTGATATATAAAATAGTTAAACCATTTAACCTTTCTTGTGACATTGATGACCTTAAGTAGGTTTTCAATAATTTTAACTTTGAAAAAATGTCTCTTAATTGATGCTAGTCACAGGTATGGTCAATATAATTCGATAAGCAATTGAAATATTTAGATAACAATTTGTAGCTCTAACAAATTCTAAAATTTTAACTAATGACATTAACTCATTTGGCAAAGTCATTTACAACACTTTTAATTCAGAAAAAATCATTTAAATCCATATCGGACATATTATCATGAGAAAAAGTTGTAAAATTAGCTCAACATTCTTTCAATTCGTTATCATCCAATGAACTCATCTTCTTTGAATCAAATAAGAATCCAAAAATATTTTCAAATGTCATCAATTGTTCAAATCTATTATTTAACGAAGCAATTGTTATATCCACAACAACTAGAAAGTAATTAGCTCTGAAAGAATCCTCAGCTGATTGTATTTATCCATCGTTATCATTTTCATCAAATTGTCTTTTCCTAATAATACAACATCTAATTGGAAATGTAGGCTCTACATTCATCTAATGTGCAAGACTTTTGACAATATTCATACTAGAGTTAAACCTTTCATCTCTATATTTCTCAAAAAATACCATCACACCTTTTAGTTGCTTTATGGTAGTGTCAATGCACATAAATTTAGACTGCAAATTTTTACTTACTATATTAATAGCGAATAAAATATCATACCAAATAACTATACCAAGTAAAAACTCAAAACTCTCAAGGTGAAAACATATAAAATGAATCCTAAACTACAACAATATTCAACAATTATATAGGAAACACATGCCAATTACATAAAAAAACATAGATTAATGCACACGTATTAACTGCCTCCACTTGGCCACTAGTTTGGAGGTGGTACGGGGTAGCCACTCTATGATGAACATTATATTTTCTCAGAAGGGTCTCAAATAATGACTCCCCCATCACTTATAATCGCTCTACGCACCCTAAATCTAGTGAAACTCTTTTTAATGAACTTTTGTGCCATCTTACTGTCATTAATTGGAGTCGCTACTACCTCAACCCATCTGGACACATAATCAACCCCAACCAATATATAAGTGTTAACTGATGAAGATAGGAATGGTCCTATGAAGTCCAAGCCCCACATATCAAATATCTTCACCTCCATTATGTTTGAAAGCGGCATCTCATCCCTTTTTGATATGTTGCCTACTCTTTGACATCTATCACACTTTAGCACAAAATCTCGAGCATCCTTAAATAGAGTCAGCCAATAGAATCCACACTTCAAGATTCATGTAGCAGTCTTGTTAGCACCATACGGCTCTGCATAAAGTGAGCTCTGACATTACGTTAAAATTTTGAGCATTTCATATTTAGGAATACACTTACGAATCACACTGTTAGCACATTTCTTATAAAGTACATGTTTATCCCAAATATAACGAGAGAATTGAAATAAAAAACACTTCCTTTGTTGAAATGAAAAGTCAGAAGGAAGAGTACCACCTGAGAGGTAGTTTGCAATATCTGCAAATCAAGGATGAAAAGGATTATATACCATCATGATAGCCTCATCAGGGAAGCTCTCCTTGATTTTCACTTCTTTTTTATAGTGTCCCCTTCAAGTCGTGAAAGGTGATCCGCTATGACATTTTTTGCTCCCTTTTTGTCTTTAATCTCAATATTGAACTCTTGGAGTAGCACCCATCGGATGAGCCCAGCCTTGGCATCCTTCTTAGCAAAGAGGTAACGTAATGCTACGTGATTTGTAAAAACAATAATTTGTGAGCCTAAAAGATGGGAACAATTTTTTTCACAAGCAAATACCACCGTAAGCAATCCCTTCTCAGTACTTATGTAATTCAGTTGTGCTCCTGTTAACGCCTTATTTGTGTAATAGATAGCATGCAACCTCTTCTCTTCAGCTGGGCAAGTACATAATCGAAAACATGGTCATTTACATCACACATAATTCTAAAAAAGAAGAGACCAATCTGGCGATGTCAGAATTGGTGCTGTTATGAGTGCCTTCTTCAACTTATTAAAAGAATCCTAGTAGTCATCTTCAAAAAAAAAGGCACATCTTTGACTAATAAATGAGTTAAGAGCCTAACAATAAGGAAAAAATCCCTAATAAACTATCTGTAGAACCCTGCATGCCCTAGGAAAGCTCAGATACCCTTTATGTTGGTGGGAGGTGGTAACTTTTCAATCACTTCTGTCTTAGCGCGATCCACTTCAGTCCCCTTGCATGAAATCTTATGGCGTAATACAATTCCTTCTTGGACTATGAAATGAGACTTCTCTCAGTTTAAAACTCGATGAGACTTTTCACATCTTTGAAGCACTCTTTCTAAATTAAGCAAACAATGAGCCAAAGAATCTCTAAAGATAGAGAATTCATCCATAAATACCTCCATAAGTTTTCATTTATGTTCGCAAATATGGCCATCATGCACCTTTGAAATGTGGCAGGTGCATTGCATAAACCAAAAGACATTCCCCAATAAGTGAAAGTTCCAAAAGGACAGGTGAAAGTGGTCTTCTAGGTATATAAATACTTGATTGTAACTTGAATATCCATTAAGAAAGCAATAAAAAGAATGACCAGCCACCCTCTTAATCATTCGATCTATAAAAGGTAAAGGAAAATGATCTTTCTTAGTGACCAAATTTAGCTTCCTATAGTCAATACACACTCGCCAACCTGTGATGGTTGATAGGTTTGAATTGCATTATGTTTTAGGGTTTAATTTGTTATGTATTAAGTGTTAATTTGAGTGTTTAGTATGTGTTTAGGTTAGAGTTGTGTTAGTTTAAGTGTTTAAGTGTTTTTATGGGTTAGTATAAGTCTTTAAGCTTAAGTATGATGTTTTTGAGGTGCTTTAATGTGTTTGTTAGTGTTTCATGGTCAACGTCGAAGAACGGAGAAGTTTCGGAGACTTTTGGGCCGAAACCACGACCTACGATCATGAAAAAAACATATGAGCTGACCCACAATTGTGACCTAAAGGACACGATTGTGACAGAAGATTCTACCACAGCCCACGATCATGGCATTTGAGCCACGATCGTGATGGAAAAAAAGAGAAAAAGTCAAGTTTTGAGGGATTTTTCAGACCATTTCGACCTTGAAAAAACCTTAGGGCTGCCAAGGTATTTAAAGAACATGAAGAACAGAAGAGAGGGAGCTTTTGCATCAGCTACAATACCAAAACCCTAGAGAGCTTTATCGAGAGATTGAGGAAGAAACGAAGGAAGAGAGACGTGGAGAAGAAGCTTACGTGAAGTACTTCTGAGAATATGAGGTTTCCTGCCATTACTGCCTCCGTCATCCACTTCAAGTCTATTTCTAGTTTATTTCATTCTTTATGATTGTATGGAATTTGAGATAGCCATAGATGATAGATTTGTTGAATGTCTAGGATTTGTCTAAACTAACCTTTGGGATATTTTGTTAGATTCGTTGAATGTTGAGGATTTGTCTAAACTCGCCTTTGGGATATTTTGTCTTTGATATTAATGAAATTTGATTGATTGTATTTTTATTGAATTTCTTGTGATTTCAATTCTACACTTACATAATTTGGTAAAAACTGAGAGGGTGAACCGAGTGAAAAATCAATAAATTGGGCTAATGAGAGTTAGGTAATTTAATTAAACAAGAATTAAATCAAACTGGTCAATTTGTGTAAAGAGAGATCTTGCACAGGTTTTAGTAGTTTATTAGACAATTTCAGCTTTAATTTAGGTTTTGGATAAATTGTGAATCGAGAGGTTGCAATTCCCATAATCTAATTAGGGTTTATAAATTATAACTCGAGAGAGAGTAATCAACTGTAGGACCGTCTAGAATTGATAATTCAATAAATTCATAATCAATTAGGTTTTCATTAAAGTCGGATAAGAATCCCCTTTCTCTCAATTAGTAGCTTTTAGATTGTTTTGTGATTAGGTGTCACATCTGCTATCTTGTTTATATTTTTGAAATTGATTGTTGGAATTAATTGCGTGATTGTTTATTTTGAGTAATTGCGAATTGAGTTCAGCCTTAGATTTTATGATTAAATTAACTCTCATTGTGAAATTGACAACTTTGGTACTATGAAAATGACCCATGTATTAAATTACTTTGATTTAAGGGTTTTTAAAACTTTTTCTTATGTATACGTGCATGAACACAAGGAGTACGCGAAGAGCGACAGAAGTTAGTGAAGACGAGTTTCCCAACATTAAAAGACATGAAAGAGAGTTAAGAAAAGTGAAGAGTCTAAAATTTACACAGAGAGATATGGATAAAAAAGGAGAGCAAAGACGAGCAAAGAGGACACTGATAGACTTTATGAGGCTAGGATTTAGTCTTTAAGGAGTTGTGAGACCAGTGGTTCAAGCGAACAATTTCGAGATAAAGCCGAAACTCCTTAATATATTACAAAACAATGTCCAGTTCTATGGGCTATCCAACGAGGATCCGAATGCTCACATCACCAATTTTTTAGAGATTTGTGACACTTTTCAATTCAAAGGAATGTTCGATGATACAGTTAAGCTGAGATTGTTTTCTTTCATGTTGAAAGATCGGGCAAAGGCAGGGTATAACTCGCTGAATTTAGGACAGATTACTACTCGAGAGTAGTTTGCCCAAGCATTCCTCGCGAATTTCCAGCAGAACAATGGGAAATCTCTCTACGAAGTCTAGGAGAGATTTAAAGAACTATAGAGAAGTTGTCCCTACCACAACCTTTCAATGGGGTTCCTACTGCAAACATTTTACAATGGCGTGAATCCGAGCACAAGAGGAACTATTGATGCAGCCATTGGAGGTTTATTGATGAGGAAGACTATGGAAGCAACCTATGATATTTTGGAGGAGTTGGCGACCAACAATTACATGTGGTCTAGCAAGAGGAGCAGACAAGGGCAGAAGGAGAAAAAAGGTATGATACCTATTGACTCTATTATTGCTTTATAAATCATGACCCTTACGAAGCAATTGAATAATATGTAAGGAGCATCTTCCTCTATAGCTAAGGCGATGCAAGTACAGTGTGACCTATGTGGGAACAACCATGGCTCAGCTGAGTGTTTTTTGTTAAAAGCTGGTGGTACAAAATAGGTAAATTACCTGAGCCAGCTGTATAGAGGTAACAATCCTTATTCAAATACCTATAATTCGTGGTAGAAAAATCACCTAAATTTTTCTTGGAGTAATAACAGTGCAAGTAGCTAAACAAGATCACAAGGACCCTTAAGATTTCAACAAGATCGATTTAGGTCGATGGAAAGAAAAAGCAACTTTATGGAGATTTTTAGTTCCAAACTGGCAACACAAGATGAGAATTAGAAGAGGATGGAGGCAAAGTTTGATCAGATTGTGATGAACCATGCCTCATCGATCCATAACTTAGAGATTTAGGTAGGTCAGCTTGCTAATGCTTTATTTTCTATAAGTGCAGGTAGCTCACCGAGCAATACTGAGGTCATTCCAAGAGAGCAACTCAAAGCTATTACACTTCAAAGTGGCAAGCAAATGGAAGAATCAAGTGTGAAAAAGGACAGCCAAGAAAAAGAGAAAGGTAAGGAGATAGAAGAAGAAAAGGAAGAAGGAAGGACTTATGTACCAACACTACCATACAAGCCCAAACTTCCATATCCACAGAGGGTGAAACAATATCATGTGGACACTCAGTTTTCCAAGTTTTTGGAGAAACTAAAGAAGCTACAAATTAATTTGTCATTGGTGGATGCTTTGGAGTGCATGCCTAAGTATGCAAAATTTTTAAAGGATATACTCACACACAAACACACTTGGGAAGACAATTAGATGGTAACGTTGACAGAAAATTACAGTTCCATCATATCAAACCAAATGCCTTCAAAATTACAAGATCCAGGGAGTTTCAATATTCCATGTGTTGTTGGTGATTTTGAATTTTCTAAATGTTTATGTGATTTAGGTGAAACTATTAATTTGATGCCTTTGTCTATTTTCAGGAAACTGGGACTAGGAGAGGTCAAGCCAACATCCATGCGAATTCAACTTGCAGATCAATCTATAAAAAGGCCATTTGGAGTTGTGGAAGACGTATTGGTAAAAGTGGAGAAATTTATAATTCCTGTTGATTTTGTTATGTTAGATTTTGAGGTTGATAAAAATTGTCCGTTGATTTTTGGTAGGCCCTTTATAAATACTGGTAGGGCATTAGTTGATGTGCATAAAGGGAAACTTGTGTTGAGAATTGGTGATAAACAGGTTGAGTTTAATATGACAAAATCTTTTAAGAAACTAGTGGATATTAATGTTTGTATGAAAATTGATGTTGTGGATGAATGTGTAAAGGAGATTAAAGAGGAAGTTGATGAAGTGAATGAAGTGCACAGGGATGAGAGTGTGAAGGAAGGGGATTTGTGTGAGGAAGTGGAGTTAGATAAATTGGAGAGAATTGATATACCTACACCACCTTCTATTGTTAAACCTCCCACTTTAGAGCTTAAACCCTTACCTTCCTATTTGAGATATACCTTTTTAGGGAAGAACTTTACTTTACCCATCATTATCTCTAATGAATTAGATTGTGAGAAAGAAGAGAAAGGGTGGAGACCATTAGGAATGAGAGCTGTGGGGTGGCAAATTTCTAATATTAGGAGGATTAGCCCCAATGTAGTGATGCATAAGATTAACCTAGAAGAAGGATGTAGAATTGTGAGAGAAAGACAAAGAAGGTTAAATACAAATATGTAAGAGGTTGTGAAGAAGGAGGTGGTGAAACTTTTGGATGTAGGGATTATTTACCCTATTTCAGATTGTAAGTAGGTGAGTCCAGTACAATGTGTGTCGAAGAAGGGTGGCAGGACGGTGATAGAGAATGAGAAAGGTGAAAAGATTTCCACGAGGACCGTCACAGGTTGACGAATATGTATTACTACATGAAGCTAAATTTGGCCACCAAAAAGGATCATTTTCTTTTACCTTTTATGGACCAAATGATTGAGAGAGTGGCTGGTCATTCTTTTAATTGCTTTCTTGATGGATATTTAGGGTATGATCAAATATTTATATACCTGAAAGATCAAGAGAAGACCACTTTGACATATCCGTATGGGACTTTTGCTTATCGGAGGATGCCTTTTGGTTTATGCAATGCACCTGCTACATTCCAAAGGTGCATGATGACAGTATTTGCAAACATGAATGAAAACTTTATAGAGGTATTTATGGATGACTTCTCTGTCTTTGGAGATTTTTTTGATCATTATTTGCTTAATTTAGATAAAGTGCTTCAAAGATGTGAGGAGTCTCATCTAATTTTAAACTAAGAGAAGTCTCATTTCATGGTCCAAGAAGGAATAGTATTAGGCCATAAGATTTCATAAAAGGGGATTAAAGTGGATCGCGCTAAGATAGAAGTGATTGAAAAGTTACCACCTTCCACCAACGTAAAGGGTATCTGAGCTTTCGTGGGTCATGTTTTATAGATGGTTTATTAAGGAATTTTTCCCTTATTGCAAGACCCTTAACTCATTTATTAGTCAAAAATGTGCCTTTTGTTTTTTATGATGACTATTTAGATTCCTTTAATATAATGAAAAAGGCACTCACAACAGCATCAATTCTAACGTTACGGGATTGGTCTCTTCCTTTTGAGATTATATGTGATGCAAGTAACCATATTGTTGGTTGTGTATTTGGCCAGTGAAAGGAGAATAGTTTGCATGCTATCTATTACGTAAGCAAGACGTTGACTGGAGAACAATTGAATTACACAACTACTGAGAAGGAATTGCTTGCGATGGTATTTGCTTGTGAAAAATTTTGTTCCTATCTTTTAGGCTCACAAGTTATTGTTTTTACAGACCATACAACATTATATTAGCTTTTTGAGAAGAAGGATGCCAAGGCTAGGCTTATTTGGTGGGTACTCCTACTTAAAGAGTTCAACATTGAGATTAAAGACAAGAAGGGAGCAGAAAATGTAGTAGCAGACCACTTATCGAGACTTGAAGGAGGACATCATAAGGAGGAAGAGGAAATTAAGGAAAGCTTTCCTGACGAGACCTTAATGATGGTAAATAATCCTTTCCTTCCTTGGTTTGCAGATATTGCAAACTACCTTTCAGGTGGTATTCTTCCGTCTGATTTTTCATATCAACAAAGGAAACGTTTTCTATTTTAATACTCTCGTTATATTTAAGATGAACCTATACTTTATAAGATCTGTGCTGATAGTTTGATTCACAGGTGTGTCCCTGAAGATGAGATGCCCAAAATTTTAACGCAATGTTATAACTCACTTTATGCAGGGCATTATAGAGCTAACAAGACTGTTGCACGAATCCTGGAATGTGGATTCTATTGGCTGACCCTGTTTAAAGATGCCCGAGATTTTGTGTTAAACTGCGATAGATGTTAAAGAGTGGGCAACATATGAAAGAGAGATGAAATGCCACTTTCAAACATAATGGAGGTGGGGATATTTGATGGGTGGGGCCTAGACTTTATGGGACCATTCCCATCCTCTACAGGTAACACCTACATATTAGTTGGGGTTGATTATGTTTCCAGATGGGTTAAG
>JANZXP010000194.1:28394554-28405467 GCA_027576715.1 Erythroxylum flavicans | reverse complement strand
ATTCAATAATTGTTCAATGAAAAACATCCAAAAACTATACTATTACATTTGCATGGTTAATAGTATATATCTATCACCATCGCTATATATAAACAATATAGTTTATTTACCGACGGACAGTAATTTTTTGTCGGTAAACAGTGTCGATTTTTTGTCTGTCGGAAAATTTCCGCCGCTATTCCATAATTTTCTTGTAGTGGTATATAACTACGAAGATGATAATGTTGTCAAAAACTATTGGTTACGTTTTATTTTCGTTGTCAATCATTTGTTGTCAAATGTTTCCTTGTCATGATTGGACGTTTAGCGACGAAAAATTTTCATTGCTAATAGTTTTTGTCTACAATTTTTGAAAATGTTGCCTATAGTTTTCAGCTGCAAAAAATTGACGACATTTTGTGTGACTAAGCAAGAACATCACAAATAACTACAGGCGACATTTTTTAGACAATTAACTAAGTATTTTAGCTAAAAGTCTACTTTGTCGTAGTATTATTTTAATAAATAAAAATTTATATAATAATAATTAATTATTACTAGGTGATAGTTACGTAGTAGCTCCTTCCATTGTATAAGCTCGTAGTTTCATCGTATAAGCTCCATACCTATTAGCTTAAATTGATGGAAGTAAAAACCCTAGTTGTAGAAAGATCAGAGAAGATACTTTACAACTTTTTGCAGTTTTTAACTCTGATCATTTTGTGCTCTTTCCTTTCTTTAAGAGGCGGGGAGAAGAGAATTGACAGCAGAAAATTGTTTTAAAACGACCATTTAGATGGTGTCGTTGAAGTTCTACGTCATCAATCTCCGGAGTAGAGGGTTGCTTTGGCAATAAGGTGGTGGTTAATTGATGGGATTAAGAAGGGTTTAATGGGTAAGAAATAAAACACGAGTGGATGGTTAAATATTATGATTATACGAACAGTATTTTGATATCAAACTTTTAGGAATTATTTGATACCCCTCAAATATAAGAGAAATGAAAATCATTCCTAAGTAATGGGACAAGTGTCATAGGTGTGACAATCATGCGTGGGACAAGAGTGTCATAGGGTGGATACTTCTTGTCACGCCTGCGACATTCCCTTTTTCTTTTTATTTTTTAAAAATCTTTTTAGCAATTAAATATAATTAATTAATTAATTAGTTAAAATATAATTAATTAAAATAATATTATAATATAGTTAATTTAAATATAAATAATTACAATATATAGTTAATCAATTAATTACAATATAGTTAATTACAATAAAATTAATTAATTATATTTTTTCTTTTTAGCAATTAAATATAACTAATTAAAATATATTAAATTTTGATATAAAACAAAAATTTAACAAACTTCTATTTCTCAATATTTTTAACAAACCAACAGCTATTAAATTTAAAAAAAATCAACAACTATCAATGGTAATAGTAATCATTCATTTGTTTTAACCAACCATCATAATTATAATGATTATATCCATTCCCAGAGTCGTTCTTAGTATTTTATAAGCCCTGGACAAAATAAAAAACTCCTATTTTTACTTATTTTTAGGCTCTCATAAAGATTAAAAAGAAGCAAAATATGAGTCATTTTTTGTTGTTCTTTATGAGGTCAAGAGTGAGTCTTATTTTGCTTCATTTTATTTTTTATGAGAGTATAAATGGACCCTATTTTACTATTCATGAGGATGGACCCTAGGCGGGTGCCCTGGCTGCCTTTTCCCAGTATCAGTCTTGTCCATTCCTATTTCTCACTATATTCATTCTCATTTCTATTACCATTATCTCATTTGAACCAATCGCCCTGAAGTGTTTTCAATTTTACAACCAATTTCCTTAAACTGGTTATTACAAATTGAGTGCAAACGTTCTTGTGATTTATTAATTTTGAAAAATAAGAAACCGCAACACTATCAATCCAAACATATTTTATTAATTTGTTTTATTCATTTTGGCTATCACAACAAAAAAAACAAATAAATAGAAATAAATAACTTTTTAATTTCACTGTTATTTTTGTTGTAATTTGTAATTTTAATTTTAGTTTCTATTTTTAATTAAAATATATATTTAGTTGAAATTTATGATAAAAGAAATTGAAAATAAAAACTTGTTTGAATGAGACTTGTAACAATAAATTAAAATAAAAATATGTTTATTTTTGTTATTTTCTTTCTTTTTTATTCTTTCTATTCTATTAGATATTAACTAAATTTTAATTGAATTTATTTTTTAATATATCAAAATTTATTTTAAAATTAACTATTTTTAAAATTATTAAAAATATAAAAGTATGAATATTATTTTACTTAAATTAATTAATTCTAGTTGAAATAATTTTAAATGTTTAAAATAGTTAATCGAGTAAATGTAAGTGAAATAGCCAACAGACTATATATGAATGCAAACAGCAGGAATGCCAACAAGAAATTCATAACATGGCAATTTTGGCATGGACTTCAGGTTAGAGCCCGTGCTGCTGATGAGAGCGTTAACGCTGTAGATATTAATAACACAACGTTGTGTTAATAATATGTGCCTCATTTGTCCGCTCCTCACCAGCATTGAGCGCTGTAGCCCCACAAACCTCACAGATTATGCGGTATAGGAAGGAACAAGTAGCTAGAAACATGAAACTTTGACCACAACGTCAATATAAAACATCACAAATTTATCATTCCAAAGCACGGTTATAGGAAACAGAAAAAAGTGTTACACCACCACCTTAGCGGAAAAAGCAGAACAGCCATGCGGAGAAGCATTACTCTTTAGTTTTTTTCCTCTACAACAAATAATCCATGGAGGTATGTCATATACCAGACTAGAGAAGTGATTCAGATCTTCTAAGAGCTCCCGCTAAATGTAGGGATCTGTCATGTATATTTCATGTACTATGAATCATTTAAAAAATATTTCAACTAAGAAGTATATATCTAACAATTCTCGTAGATTAAAAAGGACTCGTAAATCACTAAAAATGGTTTTATAACCAAAAGTTTCCCATACTAAACATACGCACTCTTAAGTAATTTTTCCAGAACAATTCTAAAAGTTAAAGAGAAGCAAAGCTTTGACATTTGAGTTTACCATCATTAAGGCAAGCTAAATTTGTATTTTTTGCTCCTCTAGCTGGAGGTTTACATGCAAAAAAGATTAAGATTTAGAAAACAAAATATAGACAGAAGGCTACCACGATGTCATCTTAAGCCTCTGCTTCCCTATTACTTCATCTTCCTAGCTCCCAATGGCAATAGCTCGGGGTAGTAAGGAGAGGCTACCGTCATCTTTAATCAAATTGAGAATTCTTTATCTTCTGAATTGATAAAGGGCTACTGCCACCCTTTTTAGAAATTATTAAAAGTTGCTCCCTTTAAAATTAGCCGAGCTTCGCCACTGCTGACTCCTACACGGAAGACCCCAAACAGTGAAATTCCTAACCCATAAAGACCACACATTTATCACGTCATAATCCAAGTCCAATAAAAAATAATGAAGTATTATAGAAATTTCTGTAAGTCCTCCCCTCGACAATCTCTTATTTTTACTTATTTATTTATTTACACAATAAATAAACAACGGTATGTAGGAACAGTGAAAAAGAGGGATAGATAAGAACCTAATTAGTGGAGAGATGAGAAAAAGAGAAGTATAAGAAGAAGCCGTTGGAACAATAAGAGAAATGAAGCGAGGAAATTATAAGGAGGGCAAACAGCAGGAGAAATAAAAAACAAAAGGGAAAATGTTCTTAATTATTTTAAAAACTAGTTGTTTAATCGCAAATAAACAACGAATTTGTGTTTTTATTTTTACAAAAAAAAAACATCAGACCAAAACGTACGGTACATGCCTTATTATTACGTTTCTTTTCCAAAGAAAATTACAACAAAAAAAGAAAAAAAGGAAACAAGTAATCCATTAAGATTTATGATTGAAATACCAATCAATCCACTAAGTTTTAATTTAAGGATTGGTATTATGAATCTCTAATATGTGGATTTATGGAACATACGGCCCCTAACTCCTTATGATGGGTGCTTAATTAAAGTGATGTTTTTGATTATTTATAAATAATTGTTTTTTTAATTTAAAAATGAGCATGTGCTACACAAATAAAGGTGTTGCAAGATTAAAAACTTAAAACTATTTTTGATAGTAATGGAAGTTTAAAGGGGCAAGTGTATCAAACCTTATGATTATAGAGGCTTAAAAATGATAAAAGAAACTAGAAATGTCTTAAAATTTGATAAGAATTTAAACATTAGTCTTTTTAAAAAATAATATGAACCTTTTGGATCTAAATAATTACTAGAATTGATTTTTAAAAATAAAAAATACAAATTATCATAGAGGTAAATATCAAAATCAAAATTTATAATACTTCCCTAAATAAAATTGATTGGATCATAAAATAAAATATCACCTTATTTAAGGTCAATAATAAAACTCACATTCAAGCCACTGTTTATAGTAAATTAGATTTCTTATTATATTTTTTTGAACTCATAAAAGTAATTTAAACTTAGTAAAAAATTATGATTTGTTTATTACAAAGAATTGGTTTAAATAGTGGTAAGTTACTAAACCTTAAATACAAGTAACGCTTAACATGCATGTTACTGTAGCATAATTAAAAATAAATCCTTTCATTCCTTCGTGCTGTATTTTGTAAAGATGATGATCTTCTAAAGGGCAAAAATGCAAGTAATGTAGCAGATAGGTAGAGAAATCGCAGAAACAAATAAACAAATAATAAGCAGATACGAAAGCACATACAGACAACAAATAGGTGGAGAAATGGTAAAAATAGAATAACAAAAATATAGTAAAATAACAAGTAACAACAAACACAAACTTGGAGGAATTGTCAGAAGAATCATAGCAGAGCCCTGAAGGTGCAAAAGATGAAGTCGGCACTGAGAAAAAAACTAATTTTGTGAAAAAACTGTTTTAAAATGCACAAAAGCCTGTTGTAAAATATTAGGGAATTTTTTTTTCATAAAACGGTTATGTTCTTTATTTTTTAAAACAATAAGAAACGGAAAAAAAACCAATTTGTGGTTAATAAATATTGTTATTATAATAATTTAGAATACATTAAACACTTGAAAGTATCTAATTGTCCTCTTACGTGTGTAGTCATTATTTGTAATTTCACATCAGTTTCTAATCTCATTAAACACCTCATGCAAACGACCTAATTTACGTCTCAAAATTTGTCCATTGCATCTAGCGCAGGAAAAGACCTGGGTTATCGATCGATTCTGACTTTTGTGTGGCCGTAAAAAGCTGACAACTGGACTACATTTCATTTGTATAATTATGGTATATTTATTAAATTTTATTTACATATTTATATTTATATGACGCTAATATTAATATATAAATAAAGTTAAATAACACAAAATTAAAACACTATAAAAGGCTGGCAACCGCTACGCTACGTTTATAAAAATTTAGGTGACATTCGATGCAACTTAGGAAATTTAAGTGAAATCTGATACAAAATTTTTTTATTTAATTTCTTTAATATCAAAATCAAGTTAAAATTTATAATATTATTAATATATAAAAGTAATAAACTTCTCTTGGATTGCTCTCAAACAGCACTTTTGTTTATTATTGTTGGCTCAACTTTTTGTTTTTCTCGTCACATGACAAAATTATGATATTTAGACGTTACAACTTCCGTTTTTCTACTTGACGTTCTTCAGGATAGGGCTTAAGTTGACGATTACTCACATTTATTGTTTTCCCTATCCTCAAATTCTTAATCTCTCCTGAGTTCCTGTACTCTTGAAATATCTCAAATATCTCATTCACATTTTTGTTCCTCGTTTAATTTCTCTAATCTATTAGGTAAAGGCAAAGAGTTAGTCTTAGGGTTAGTTATAGTAACAATTAAGGACAGTACTTACCTTTAAGCTAAATGATATATCATTTTCTTTCCTTTAAGCTCCTTCTCAACTTCTTCTTCACTAGCAATCTCTTGAGTAGTTTTCTCAAGATTCCCAAGCTCCTCTCCACTTCGAAGGTTTCCGCATTAATGGTCCTTGGAAACACTTCGAGTTGAGATGATTGCTCCTCTCCACTTTTTGATTCCAGGTAGTTAATAGTTTTCTCCATCTGACCCATCTGGCTTATCGAGGTCGGGAATCTAGACATTGCATCTTACTAGAACCATTTCATATCGTAATGAATTTGCAAAGTATTAGTAGCAACAATCTTAATTAAGTCTTCTAGAGATGTACCTTAGTTCGAATAAGAGGTTCTGGTCTATGTAGGAATCGCTATGCATCCTATAGTCTATCTAGAAAGTAGTTTTGCTAGCTATCTCCTCAATAAATAAAGTTCGTATAATCACTCCAAACTTGTTTATAGGATTGAGAATATGAGTTATAGGAAAAATTTTCACCAATATCATTGACATAATCCAGTAGTGACATAGTCCCTTCACTGTGTCCTTTTTATACAAAAACATAAAAAACTTGAAAAGATTAAGAAATAACTGAAAAAACTAATTATAAACAAATATGTACAAAACATCAATTTAAATCAAAGACAAAAACTAAAGCATCATACTTCCCAACAACGGTGCCAAAATTGTTGATGCCTGTCGAATGCACCACAAAATAAGCCTAACTCTAAACAAATAATTTTATAGTAGTAGTGAGTAGGGATCGCATCCACAAGAAATGTACGTGTAACTTTTGTAATGAAAAGAATTAGTGTTTAGGATATTGGGGGGAGGGGGGTTGATTGATTTCAAATAATAAAATAAAGAAAATTAAACTAATAAAAGCAAATCAAATCAAAAAGCATGAAAGTGAGAAAATTGATGAATGAGTTTGGAATTTGGTTCTTAGTTCAATATTAGCCTATACATAATTAAGCATACTTCATTGAATTGTTTTTTTTACACCCCTCTTAGAAATTATTATCGTAGGTTAATAACAAGCTCTATTAATCCTAATTCTCCCTTAGGTTGTGATTAATTAAAACAAGTTATCTAACTAAATCTAGCTATCGAACAACCTAGAACAAGCTCTCTTGATTTAATAGGACAACCGCATTACGAACTAGGGAAATAGATTAATCTAGGTAACAGCTACACAAACTCTAGTCATTTAACCTAGGTTATGTTATCCCTAATGATTCAACTTCATTAGTTGCCACAAATGAATCCAAAACATAATTATTACATATTGTATTTAAGATTCTAGTAATGGGTTTATATAAAAATAATATAATAAAGCATTCAGGTCATCCTTACAAAAACCCAAATCAATACACATAGAATAACATAAATAATTCCTAAAGAGAGAAATAACAACAATATATAATGAAGATACGCCCAAATGTATTCTTTAGTTTCGATTTCAGCCCTGAATCAGAAGAAGGAAAATTTAGGCTTGTCAATGGGTCGGGCTAGGCCCGGGCTGCCCCTGGCTCGGACCGGCCCGGCCCTAAGCCATGGTGGCTTGTGACCTAACCTATGGCTCGCAGGCCGGGATGGGTCCAAGCTATGGCCCGACTGTCATTGACTCAGCTTGCCATTTTAATTTTAAAGAAAAACTTCCAAAACGATATCATTTTGGAAGTAACCAGTCTGGCCCATGGCCTGCCCGATCTTGGCCCGTGGCCCGGCATGTTTGGCCCGACTTTGGCCCATGGCCTGCCTGGACTGACTATAGTCGACCCGTGGTTCGGTCAGCCCGAGCCAAAATCAGACTAGGCTGGGCTATTTTTGACATCTCTAGGAAGATTAGCCCTCCACAAATCTCCAAAGAGTGTGCGCTCTGCCCCTCCTTTTCTTCAAAAAATGATTCATTCTATGTTTATCCGTTTAAATGTCTATTTATATGAAAAGTTAGGGTTCTATTGATACACAACCGTGTATCAAACTGTGTATGACAAAAAAATCTACCCCAATTTGTGATTATACACGATCATGTATCTCCCAATTCATGCTAACTTGTTGTTCTTCTTTTAATTTCTTGTCCAATCCTCACTCTAATCTATCTTCTTCTTGTTCCACAAAGACAACTAAGTTTTAACATCAAGAGGATGACTTAAAGAATTTTCTTTTAACTTATTTTAGCTCTTAAACTTCCACATTGTACCTAAAAACCAAATATGAACCAAAATGAGTTTCTTAAATATTTCATAGCATCAATCACTAAGTGATAAAGAGTAAATGTATAATCAATTAAGCACATATCACATGTCCCTCAATAGAAAAGGAGAAATATGATATATATTATGTTCAATACTTATCTGCAGTAGGGTCTCTGATGTATGTATAGTATAAAAAGCTAGATATTGTACAAGCTATCGGTTTAGTAAATAGATTCTTTTCTAATTCAGGAAAGGTTTGTTAGGAAGCAATAAAACATATTTTGAGAATGAGAGGCACTTCAAATGGAGTTTATGTTTTATTGATGGTGAGCCAATTCTAAAAGGTTATATGGACGCAGATATGGCTCGAGATCTTGATGGAAGAAAATTTCCTTTAATTTTTCTGTTCAAGTTTACAGGGAGAGCTATTTCATGGCAATCCAAGCTACAAAAGTGTATAGCATTGTCTAAGACTAAAGCAGAGTATATAGCTCCAATGGAAGCCAGTAAGGAGTTACTTTAGTTGAAAAGATTCCTTCAAGAGTTAGATGAGAAGTAAGAAGACTATGTAGTATTTTGTGATAACAAAAGTACTATTAACTTGAAGAAAAAATACTATGTATCATTCGCGCACAAAGCACATAGATGTTATATATTATTGTTAAGGTCTAGGTAAAGGAGCAATAATTAATGTAGAAGAAGATTCATACTAACTTAAATGGCATTGATATGTTAAGTCTAGGTAAAGGAGCAATAATTAATGTAGAAGAAGATTCATACTAACTTAAATGGTGTTGATATGTTAACTAAAATGGTTCCCAAAAGGAAGTATGAGTTTTGTAGTAGGCTTGTCGGGAGGTCTCTTAAGGAATTGTTGAAACATAACATTCTTCCCCATAATTGGGCTAGAGGGGGAGATTGTTGGGTGTTTAGCCCTATTTTGAGACTTTCGATGATCATTAATGCTTTTATAGTATGTAGGAATGATGAATGAGTAAAGACAAGACAAATGATTGTTGGATGAAGCTCTTTTAGGGGAGACAAAGTCATGTAGGGTGCGACATGCTTGTATCCTTAACATATATGATTGTGTGGAACAACTGTGTAAGTTTTTTGAACCATGTTTAGAAATAATTAAGTGAAGGGAGAAGACATACACGGTCGTTTACACACCTATGTTCATAACATATATGGCCGTGTGTGACAATCGTATAGCTCTCTATAATCATGTACATATGTAACTTAAGTGATACTGAACGAGACATAGTGACTTACACGATTGTGTATGTGATAATGTATAATGCAAAAAACCTATTCTAGGATATAAAAGAGGAAAAAACATAGGTTTGAGCATTAGGAAGAGGCCAAAAAGCCAAAAAAGGAAGAAAAACAAAAAGAAAGCAATCTAATATTCTTATCCTTTTTATTATTTTTAGGGTTGATTTGAGAGTTTGTTGGTTGACATATCAATTTTGGGTTTCAATTCTGAAACTTTGTGAGACAACAGGTAGTTGTTGGGTGAGATATCAAACGTTGTAAATCCTTATCTGAATTTAATAGTTTTGCTTGGTTGTTTGACCTATGGTTTTTTCCTCTATACTGGAGGGTTTTTCATATAAATCTCGATGCTTTCTTCTTTATTAATTTTTTATGCTCATACTAATATTTGTTGGTTAAACTTTAAGAGGGTTTTGTCGTTTCACTTTATTTGATTTTTAGAGAGTTGTGTTTTTATCTCCCAATATATTTTCCTTTCTTTGTTTGTTTCAGAGGAAAACCTATTTGTCTTTTTGTTCTTTTGGCGGGTTCCATTCAAATCTACTCTTGATCTAAGCTTTGTTGGCAATGTTGTCTGAATTTGGTAATAAAATAGAACCAAAACCTTTAGCCTCAAGTACTAGAATGTGATTTCAACCACAAATCACTGTCTCAACTTATCATCCTTAATTTGAAAGGAGTCTTGTCAAGTGACAAGGAGTTTAGTGTTGAGATTCTCTCAAGTTTCTTTATTTTGATCTTTTATTGTTGATTAGTGATCTATGTTGTACGAGATGGAATTGATATTTGCTGAACTGGATATCCTCAAGAATGTGGAGAATGGACTGGAATTTCAATAATAGGAGTTGGCAGAGCCATTTGTGGATGATCCAAATATGTGGTGGGGCATTTTTTTTACAAAGAAAGTTATCGACTTTCATCTTCAATGAAACATACATTGGTATCTTTATGGCGACCAATAAAAGGACTGACTGTGAAAGAATTGGTCCAAATATATATTTAATCTGATTCTTTCAAGATATCAATCTAAGTAGAATGATGGAAGGAGAACCATGTCGATAATCAATTGTTACTTATGAAGAAATTTCATCCAAATGAACAGCCACATTCTGTTGAACTAATTTAATGCCTAATTTTGAGTAAAGATATATGATATGCCTTAGAGAAGATGGTCACTAAAGCTAGGAATTTTATTAGAAAAAATGTGGAGGCTGACATATAGAGAACTTATGTATTTACATAGAGATGGATATTAAGAAACCTATTTAGAGGAGGATGAAGGTCGGGAAGACAGGTGGTGAGTGGAGTTGGTTAAAATTGAAATATGAATAGTTACCAATTCTTTTTGTTTCATTTATGGTAGGATTGGCCATGGTGAATGTTTTTATGGAATTGTTGACAACAATCCTTAATTGTAACATCTCGTTTCCATATAACGGGTTGAACCATAGAAATGGGTATACGTGAGAGCAATCGGAGAAATTAGGAAAACACATCTCATGCTCATGCATTTGTGAACAGTGATTTTTGCA
>JANZXP010000194.1:28371185-28389369 GCA_027576715.1 Erythroxylum flavicans | reverse complement strand
CATGAGATGTGGTAATTTACCACACCTGGACCCGTTTCTCTGGTCCGACCCGTTCTCTGGAAACGGGATGTTACATAATCCATAGCTAAAATGATATAAGTCTTACCAAAAGATGAAGGAAAAGGACCCATAAAGTCAATTCCCCATATATCAAAAATTTCACATATTAGGATATTTGTAAGTGGCATTTAATCTCTTCATTCCAGACTACCTGTTCTTTGGCAACGATCAGAAGATTTACAAAACATGTAAGTTGATAAAATAATTTAGGCTAAAATAAACCACATTTAAGAATTTTACGAGCTGTTCTTTTGGGGCCAAAGTGTCCCACACACAGATGAATGGCAAAATTCTAATAATTTGATTAGCATAAAATTTCCAAAGATTAAGTTCATCCCATATGTAATATTTAGCCTCTCGTTTAATTTTATCCTTTTGAGCTCTAGATAAATAATTAGGTAAAGACTTAGTCACTAAGAAATTTACTATATCGGCATACCATGGAATTACCTGTTAGATTGCAATGAGAATTTCATCTGGAAATTCATCTTCGAAAACATCAGATGTATTAGTTGGAGTGATCCTGCTGGAATGATCAGCCACCTAATTTTCAGCTCCCTTCTTGTCGTGCGTTTCCAACTCAAATTTTTGTAGGAGTATGATCTAACAAATCAACCTTGTTTTTGCCTCTTTCTTAGTTGCCAAATATTTTAGAGTTGCATGGTCTGAATAAATGATCACTCGTGTATCCCATCGGTAAGACCCAAATTTTTCCAACCTAAAAACTACAGCCCATAATTCCTTCTTCGCTATGGAATAATTCTTCTGAGCGTCATAAAGTGTCATGGAGGCATAGTAAATGACACGAGGTACTTTGTCCACTTTTTGACCCAAAACTACTCCAATTGTATAATCCGATGCATCACACATTAATTGAAAGGGAATGCCCGACTTTGGTGGCTGAATTATTAGGGCTGTAGTGAGTCGTTCCTTTAGTTCATCAAATGCAATTTTGCATTGCTCATCAAAATCAAATTTAACATCTTTTTGGAGTAGTCTACACATAAGTTGAGCAATCTTCAAAATTTTTTTAATAAATCATCGATAGAATCCTGCATGACCAAGAATAGAGCGAACTTCCCGCACAGTCGTGGAGTAAGGTAAAGATCTTATAACATTTATCTTAGCCTTCTCAATCTCAATTCCCTTAAAAGAGACTGTATGACCCAAAATTATGCCTTGATCAACCATGAAATGACATTTTTCATAATTCAAAACCAAATTAGTGTCAATGTAACATTTAAGCTCTTTCTCAAGGTTGATAATGCATGTTTCAAAAGATTCTCCATAAACTATAAAGTCATCTATGAAAACTTCCATACATTCTTCCATAAAATTAGAGAAAATACTTACTATACACGTTTGAAATGTCGCTGGTGCATTACACAATCCAAATGGAATTCTTCAATAGGGAAAGGTGTCGAATAGACATGTGAAAGTTATTTTCTCTTGGTCTTTTGGTGCAACCAAAATTTGATGATAATCTGAATAACCATCTAAACAACAATTTTGAGATTTACCTGCAAGTCTTTCAAGCATTTAATCAATAAATGGAAGTGAAAAATGATCTTTTCTAGTAACCAAATTTAGCTTACTGTAATCTATGCAAACGCTCCACCCATTTTGAACACGAGTGGGTATCAACTCACTATCACTATTTTCTATTACAGTTACCGCAGTTTTCTTTGGTACTACTTAGACCAGACTTACCCAATTGCTATCTGAAATAGGATAGATATTTCCAGCATCAAGAAGCTTCAAGATTTCCTTTTTCACCACCTCCATTATGGGTGGATTTAAATGACGTTGGGGTTGTCTTACCTCTTTGGCTTCATCTTCAATCAAAATTCGGTGCATACAAATGGTGGGACTAATACCTTTTAAATCAGCTATTGTCCACTCGATGGTTTCTTTGTGTTGTCTTAGCATCTTAATCAATTGTTCTTCCTACAAAGGAGTGAGTTTATTTGAGATAATAATAGGTAACATAACTTGCTCACCTAAAAATATGTATTTTAAATAGTTAGGCAAATTCTTCAGCTCAAATGTGGGTGGTTGAATCAACGAAGTCAATAACTTGGAGTTGTTTTGGGACAACTCCATATAGGGTAATTGGTTCACCATTTGTTTGGTTTTCTCCAAATTGCAAAACATGGCTTCAAGTTCGTTATTGGGCACCAACATCTCTGTTAGTGACTGCTACTGCAATGAATCTTCAATTTCAAAGACTATATGAAGTTCATCTTTTCAATTTAAAGAAGAATTTTTCTGCACCTAATTGTCAATAAAATCCACAAAATAATAGGTTGTTCATCCTCCGAAAATTTCATGGCATTGTATATATTGAATCTAATTAATTCACCATCAAATTCCATAGTTAACAATCCATCACGAACGTCAATTTTTGTTCTAGTGGTTTTCAAGAACGACCTTCTAAATAAAATTAAAGTTGAAGATGATACATCCTAACTAACTAATGCAAAATGTAAAAATCAGTTGGAAAAAGCATTTCACCTACTTGAACCAAAATATCCTTTAACATGCCCTTTGGATAAACATTTGAACGACCCGCTAATTAAATCCCTACATTAGTTTCTTTGAAGGGCTCCATGTTTAAGGACTTGTAAACATCATAAGGTATGACATTTATTGATGCACCCAAATCTAACATAGCATTTTCAATTCGTAAATCACCAATTTTACAGGGATAGTGAACATACCTAGGTCTTGACATTTAGGTGGTAGCCTTTTTTTTTTGAAGTATTGCAGATACATTCTCTCCCAATTGTACTTTCTCATAAAATTTCAATTTCCGTTTTGAAGTGCAAAGCTCCTTTAGAAATTTAGCATAACAAGGAATTTGTTTAATGGCATCAAGTAAAGGAATATTTACTTGAAATTTTTTGAAAGTCTCCAATATCTCTTTCTCTTGCTCCTCTTTCTTTACTTTGGGACTAGGAAAAAGGGGTGGCACAACAAATTTCTGCATAATTGAATGTAAATTTTTCTCCTTTTTTCCTTTTTTGGTTGGTCAGGTACTTCCTTTCTTGCCTCTTCTTCAATTTCCCTCTTGGAGATTTTTGGAGAAGGTTCCTTCAGTTCTTTACCACTCCATAACATGACCGCTTTGGCACTTTGCTTGGGATTGATTTTTGTTTGAGCAGGAAATTTTCCAAAATTTTATGCCTCTAACCGATTAATAGTTATTGCCATTTGGCTCAATTGATTTTCAAGATTTTGAATACTAGCTTAAGTATCTTGCTGAAAGGTCATGGTGTTGGTGGCCAAAGATTTAACTATATCTTGCAAAAAGAACTTACCTTCAAAATTGAGTGCCATTTGTTGATGTTGTCTAAGAATATAGGGTTGCCTATATTGCTAGAAATTTAAGGTAGCTTATTGTCCTTAAGAGTTTCCATAAAGCAGATTTGGATGGTCATGCCAAACCAGATTATAGGTGTTAGAGAATGGATCATATTTCCTTTAAATTTTCTCAGCAAATCCTCCCACGACATTGACTTATTTTGCACTTTGTTCTTGCAAAATCGGGTATGCATTGGTAGAGTATCCCAACATTAAACATATTTCATATGCCTTTACTTCTTCTTTCGTTGTGACAGTGAGTTGCTACACCAAAGGTGTAAGATCGTCTAATCTTTTCTCCAACGCTGGCATATTCACCTCATTCACTTGTTTTGAACTATGGCCAGAACGTATACTAAATTGTTGTGTATTGGAAGCCATGTTTGCTATCAAATCTCTTGCGGCTATCAATGTTTTGTCAACCAAAGCTCCATCACTTGCAGTATCAATCATACTCCTGTCTATAAGCAAAAAACCTTCATAGAAGTATTGAATCAACAGTTGATCATTTATTTGGTGATGGAGGCAGCTCGCACAAAGTTTCTTGAATCTTTTCCAATATTCATATACTGTCTCACCTGTATGTTGTCGGATGCCACAAATTTCTTTTCTAATATTGGTAGCTCTTGATGTTGGAAAATATTTTTCAAAGAATAATCTCTTCATTTTAGCCCATATCTGCACATTTTCACCAGTGGAGTAATACAACCAATCTTGAGCATCATCTTTAAGAGAAAATGGGAAGGCTATTAATTTGATTTGCTCCTCAGTCACATTCTTCAGCTTCGTGCCCATACAAACCACATCAAATTCCTTCAAATGCTTGTAGGGTTCCTCTCCTGGTAAATCTCGAAAAATTGGCAATATATGAATTAGCCCCAACTTTAATTCAAAGGTATTATTATCCCCCAAATTTAAAAAATTGAAGCAATGGGGCTGTTGAGTGTCTGTAGGGGCAACTAATTCATGAAGGGTGCGATTTGCAGTCATCTTTTTTTTCTTTTGCACTTGTTGTCTCTATTTTGTCTATTTCCATAACTTCTTGGCTATCTTTCTATCTCTGAATCGAATAGCGATTGTGTTGTTTTGTCTACTCGTGTAATATACATATATCGTAAGAGTTCCCCGATAACAGTGCCAAAATTTGGTAATGTTGTCACCTGCAACCAAATTAATACTAACTCTAATAATGAAATATGTAGTTAGTGAAGAGTTAAGATCGTTCCCACCAAGAATCTATTGGTAAGTGTTTCATGAGTTAAAACTAAAAAATTAAAATTGGCAAAAAAATTAGAGATAAACAAAAATAATCAAATCTGGAAAATTAATGAACAAACCTAGTTTTGGGTCACCTACATTTTCAAACTAGTATGGATCATCGATACAAAATTAAGTCCATTAACAAATACTCATTGAATGGTGTTTTCTCTTATGATTAAATGAATATAAACATGTATTCTAATCACTCTTATTAACCAACAACTTAGATACAATCTTAAGTTTGATTAATTAATAGCTTTAAGAACTAAGAGAATCAGTAAGCAAGACAATACACAAACAATATATATTTAGTTTAGATAAATATCTTTCTTAGAATTTCCAATCCCTAACGTAAAAGACGGTAATCCTAATTGCCACTTTGGATTAGCAAAAATGAACGTCAAATCCTACTAATCTGGATATAAATTAAATCAATCAATTCTTAATTGCGCACCCTAGAGATCAATCAATTCAATCATGAAAAGTAATACGAAGACACTTAATATTAGTCAATGTAATAATCTTTATTCAGAAAATCTAACACATACTAGATGATAACATTGGTTTCTTTCAACCAAGAAGAAAGATTTAGCTACTCATAAGAGTAATAAAAGTTGACAGAAGAATAGCAGAACATCTGATCTCTATCTTTTCCCCTTTTTAGAAAAATGAAAACCTCTCCAAACAGCCAAACAAGAACGTGAAAGATAAGATGTCTAAAGGGGGTGGCTGTCTTCCCTTTTTAAAGTTATTTTATCATATACACTTCCCCACAAAATCAGGTAGCAGATCCCCATATAAAGAAAACAACTTAATTCCCAAAATAGTTAGAATCTTAAGTCTATCGAATCTATTTTCAAAGCAGACTCTGGTGATAAACTTTTCTTTTGAATGTTCCCACACTTAGCCAAAACTTTTCTCTCAGCTGGAAATTCGAATTGTCTTTACTTTTCTTGCATCTTTTTAATTCAAATTCATCTCCCATTTGTTGAAAATCACTTGATAAGTACTAAGAAACAAGTCCATTAATGTATAAAAATTTCAATACATTAAAGAGATATATATCCAAAGTTAGCCCAAAAATGATAACTTATCACCTTATGATACAAACATCTTTTAACTTTATTTTCCATGCAGCCAGAAGAGGTCAAAACCTTATCAAATGTAAGTTACCACTTTCGTGAGGTTTGATGTCAACCATATATTGATTTGCTTAACATAAAAGTCATGTCAATTCCATCTGGATCTTGAAATCCTTCAGGTTGTTCCATATAGCCCTCTTCATAAAGGTCTTTATTTAGGAAAGCGGTTTTCACAGCCATATGATGTAACCCTATATCATCATGAGCTACAATTGCTATAATCACTCAAAATGTATCCTACGAGGATATAAAAGAGAAGGTAACAATAAAGTCAAACCTTTATCTCTGAGTGAACCCTCTAGCAACTGAGCTAGCCCTAAACCGCTGAACTTTATCCTAAGTCCTTTCGGTCTTTCAAATTCATTTACAACAGACGAGTTTGCAATTATGTGACAAATTAACCAACTCCCATACCTTATTATGCTTTATGGATTGCATCTTATCATTCATTGCATCTCACCAAAAATCCACATTGATCCAACGGATCTAATTGTATAAGTGGCGAGTACATAATAAATGTAGCATCCATCCTACTATCATCTGAAGGGTTAAAGGGCCTACCATCATCAAAGACCTCGTATACCAAAAACTTAACTGTTTATGATTCCATTATTCCGATCCTTCCTTCTCTACAGTAAAATCTATAGCCTTTAAAGTGGTCAAGATATTTGACTAAATAGCAATGAACGAAATGAGCATTCAATTTGTTTTCATAAGTATTATATTACCTCAACAGGGCAGTCCTATACACGAAAGTGTGTAAGGCTGGATTTCCACCCTTCTAGATAATCAGGTAGATTAGTCCTATTCTACATTGATTTATTCATGTCCTTTAAGGTGCGGTTATGCCTTTCGGTAGTATATTATTTTGCTCAAGACTACCTGACATAGTGAACTGAGTCACTATTCCAATTGATTCCATATATCTAGAAAATGGACATTTTCATGCCTTTAAGCACTATGCTTGACATGATACTCTCCTCCGTGATCAAATCTGACTATTTTGATGGATTTTCCTAATTGGTTCTCGACCTTCAGTCTTTAAGCAAGAACACATAAACTGTAATAGAAATAATCATCAACAAATGTTAGAATACATTTATAATTTCACAATGCAACTATACAAGGCCTTCTGATATCTATATGTATCAGACTCAACAAGCCAGAAACACGAGTTAACCCATTTTCCTTATTTTAGTTAACTTACCCCTGTTATAATCAACATATGTTTCTAGATCATTATAATCTAGAATTGAGAGAATGTTTTCCTTAATCAATCTCTCAACCTTAGCTCTGGAAATGTGGCTTAACCTTCATGCCACAACATGTATGGCTTATCCTTTATTAGGGTCGTCTTTCTTAACTTGTTTGACAAGATACAAAGAAGCATATATTTAATTTAGGGTAAGACACATTCTATACAAACCATGTGATAAGAAAGTTGTACCATTATGTTTTGCATTAAATAACAATTCCACAATAAAAGCATTAATTACAAAACGTTAACCTTCTTTGTCTAAAATTGATACAAAGATCACATATCAAAATTAACCTTACAGTAAGGTTCAGTATACACATCCCTTATAGATATTACATTCGTTTCTTTGTTATTGTCAACCATTAGTGTCTCCTTCTCTTTAGTTGGCTTTATCTTGGATATGGACCCCTGCAGTATGGAGGCAACTCAATTAGATGCTCTATCATCTAACCACCAAAAGTTGGATGTGGTTACAACATAATTGGATTCATGAATTGAGAAGTTAAGAAGTTACCTGATTCCATCTTTCCATCCAAGTCTTATGTCGATGGCTTCTTTATGTCTGCAGGATCTTTATCAACATTGGATTAACCAACATCAACATGTTGAGAAGATTTAGTCTTTTTACCTTTGATCTTAGCAGTCTTTACCTTTGCCTTGCCTTTAGTTGCCTCGAGGGTTATAGGAGTAGCAATCTTGAGTTTCTCCTCCTCAGCAACATAATGGGCAATCAAAGCAGTGAAGTCCCATTCCTCATCCAATGTACAATATGTTGTCTCTAGATTACTAAACTCTAGAGGGAGTGGACTCAGAGACTGGTGAACTATGAAGATATTAGCATGAGGAATATTTAGCATCTTCAATTTACTGTGAAGATGGATCATTTTTGATATGTACTCCATCACTCCCCCTTCTTTAATATACCTCATAAAGAACAATTTTTTCATCAAAGCACTTGTCTCAGCATTAGGTGAGACCGTGTACCTCTAGGAGACAATACTAAGAAACTCCTTCGTTATATCTTTGTCCGAAAGTCCATTAGACAGATGGTCAGGTATGGATCTCTTAATGGTCATCAAACATAATCTGCTAGACCGATCCCAAGTTGCATAAGCTATTTTATAAGCTCTCGAGCTCATAGATGTAGGTGGAGAAGGCCTATCCGTGCGTATGGCCATTTTAATTTGAACCATCTCCATAGCATGCAATACATCCTCTATCCACTTCTATATATTGAATCCAGTCAGGGTTTCAATAGTGACTGCGATTATTGACCGAAAAGGTGACCGCAAAATAACAATGCAAAAATCAACACAAATGCAGGATAACTATGATATTTAAAGCCATTAAATAGTATCTGTACTAAGAATTCAGTCACACATATTATGAAACTTCTGTGGGTTGAATACATAATATATGCAACTAGACCTCCATATAAAAGCGATCAGAGTACACAACATCAACTCTCATGACACTACTACCTGTGGGTGAATAGATCATTTAAGCAATGATTTTGCTCCCTCTAATGCCTTTATGCACATCTTAAATCCCATGTAAGGCCAACCTCTGTAGGTAGAATAACCAAACATAAGATCAGAGAAATCCCCTAACATGCAAATAGAATAATTCAAAATACTGACTCGAAAGGCCACTATGGTGGCTAAAATCTCATCAGTACCCGAATGGGCACATTGTATGTGAAAATGTAACATCAATAAATGCTAAAACTGAATGCAGAGTCTCATTGTCACACATTAGTGCTGAAGACATTCTCTAAAAACTTTATTTGAGACTTTCGTAGTAAAAAATCTCATGAGAGCGACTATTATGCGTGGTTGAACATTGAACCGACCACTCGAGACATAAGAACCTTATGTGTCCCCCTCATGGCATGTTCATTGCATGAAAATTCACTCAAAAATGACTTTAGAATGTCTTAATTCCTTTTTCTGGAGTAAAATTACCAATGTAATTAATCTAGAAAATGGAAAAACTCACTTTATGAATTTTTTGGACCCAAAACACCTCAGAAAACGTTTATGGGAATTTTAAAATATTTTGTCTTTTTAGTTTACTGTAACGCTGATGTCAACTACTGACGTCATCGTCCACTGTAGTGCTAATTACAAAATGATGATAGCAACTGACGTCACTATGACATCTGTATGCATGTGGACAAAAGTGGCGTGTGTGGTGCACACATCATAGAGCGATGCACCATCCAACCTGCATGGCAAATGCACACGCACCCGCGCACCCTTATCCTCTCTAACATGTAGCGCGCTCCTGTCCACCCAATCGTCCGCTAGCTATCTAGCACATTACACTCCCTAGATGTACCACTCAGTGGGTGGTACTGTGTAGTAGTCGAGTGCTTACATCACACACACTCGACAGTTTTCTCCCCCTCGTCGAAAACAGACAATTTTTGGCAAGTTTTAGGCTGATTTTTTACGCTCTGACACTCTTTTTTTACTCGTTTTTAAGGATAAACATATGTATACTACTTTCAGGCATCAATAAGCAAGAAAAACTAAAAAGAAAAAGTTAACTCTCCAAGAACCATATGGAGAAAATCGAAAAATCTTTATTTTTAACCACTTGATCATGTCATTACTCTGATGCCTCATGTAATACGTAACAGAACCTTAGTTACATATCCCGAATCGAACATGAAAGGGAAATAAACGAAGAAATGAAAAAAATACCTGATTTCGACTCCATAACTTTAAACGAGCTTTTTGAGGTCAAAATGAGTGCAAATCCACCGCCGCCTTCTCGAAATCTACTCACTGGGATGCGTTAAAGTCTTTCTACAGTTTTCTCAAAACGTGAACCTCTGAATGGGTTAGAGTAACTTTACATTCACGATTGACATGAGCAACTGTAGGAGACCTTAATCTCTTATATAGCATCTATATCAAGCTTCCCCATCATAGGCCAGATATAGGTCCGATCTATACTGATTGGGATCCATCTTCCTCCTGGATTTCTGCCCAGCGACTTAGATCATTTATTGTATCACTTTATTATCTTTATCCAGACCAAATTATGTAACTTAACTGATAAGTTATTGAAAATCGATAAAATATAATTAATTGTTGTCCAATCCTATGAAAAATGTCAAAAATATCCAATAAACTTTGTCTGATATCATAAATGTCTAGCCATCTTAAATATATGTCTCTACTTATGTTGCATTGGTCCATTTTGTTAGGATGTAAAATGCAAGAATGAGACAAAATCCCATTTTATTGGCAATATAATTGAAGGTTATGGTTGGTAAATTCACCATAATTATCACTAAGAATTTGTTTTCACTGATTTTCTAAACTATCTAGTTATCATAGCCATGAAAGATAATAACCAGGTATGGACTTCTAATTTAGCTTGCTTCAAATAGACCTAAATGATTCTACTGTAATCATCTATAATATCTATAAAATAATTATTTTTAAAGAAAGATGCATATTATATGGCTCCAAACATCACAATGGATTAACTCAAAAGATTTATATATTTTAGATAAACTAATAAGAAACGAAGGTTAAGCTTGTTTTGCCTGATAACAAAAGTCACAACATTTATTGAAAGTTTTAGTAGAGAATGAACCTAAATCATGAAGAGATAGCTTATGAAAAGACAAATATGTAAGACGTTTAATGCCACAATAAGCTTAGAACTATGGGTAACGATGGTCACTTCATAAATATTTTGATTGCCTAAAAGTGATAAAATCCATCTTACAATTCACCCATTTCAGTTAGCCTTCTCGTGGCTAGGTCCTTTAAGGTACAAAAGGAAGGGGGAAATGAGCAAAAGAATTTAAGGCTGTAATTAATTTGCTTATAGAGATGACATGTGAAGGAGATCATTTTAAAAGTAACATTGATAAGGGGACGTGTCCGTAAGACTTATTACATCTCATGTACTTGGTGGCACTTGAATTTAAAATCTATTTAATAGAGACATAGCCTTCTACTTACAAAGTTTGTTGCCGAGATATCGGGTCCTTTAAAGATTAACATATAAGTAGACTAATCATATTGATCATTCGTTAGTCCTTTAATTAGTACAGTATTATTACTCTCAAAAGTCTCTGTATGCTATGTGCCATGTGTGGTTTTATCCTTAACGATTTCTTCTATTTGTCCCACCATTCCAGATAATCATGTAATTCAAAACATTGTATTTAGTATGCCTTGTCTTTTGACAATATTCACTAAATGTCTTGAGTAGATCATGATTTCTTGTGGGTTCACGGTCGCCCCTAATACCATTTTCATTATTATTCATGAATGTTATTATAATGTTCTCACTAATTATTTTCTCCTCTCTTGAACTACTAGTGCATAGGTATGAGATATTAAAGAATATTTACGACTTGAGAGAATACATATGATATTTTTTAATCAAGCTCATAAGAAATTGAAGCACTTTCTCTATGTCTTGCTTCACAGCAAGTGCCGCTGTAAACCGATAAATATATGATAAAATTTGTAAATAGGTGCTGAGTTTATCCCAAAATTCCTTTAATTTTTGTAATATGATGAAATAATCATGTCATGCGAAAGGTGTTCATCATCTCAGTTTTCAATTGATGAATATGAGGAGTGTTTTCTGGTGAAAGTTGTTCTTCTAGATCTTTGCACATCTCTTGTGCTATCATAAAAGCATGCTACATGATCATAAAGGGTATGATGCAGGAAATTCAAAATCCAAAGAAAGTACCATTGCGTTGTATTTGGTTCATGCAGATTCTTTAGGTCAATCAGTTCATGGATTTCTAATAAATCCATCCACAAAGCCAATTTTACTTTTGGCCTGAAATGTATTTGTCATGACACAACGCCAAGTGGTATAATTTTCTTCATCAAGAGGACAGATTACTAATGTTGTCCCTGTGATACCAAAGGCTTGAAGAACATATGGTGATGAGGCATCATAATTAATTTGGGTAGTGTTTATTATTAGCATATGACAAACCTATAGAAGTTTCTTTGGCCAAGATGGATAAGAAAAAAGAATACCCTAAGGTTATAATTGACTACTCTAGTATCGCAAAAAAATGTAAAAGAGAGTTGTACAACTCATATATTTCGATAAAAAGTGAGTCCTCGTGTTACAGGTAATTGTTGATAAAAACTGAGTCTTCATGTTAAAGGCACAAGACTGCATAGGATGAACATTGTGTCCTTTCTTAGTGAAGTTTCATTGACATATTTTAGGTTGCGAACCTACAGTTTGTTAGCCTTATTGTTCCAAAACTTTTATTACCCGATTAATGTTAATAACTTTTCTATTTGTTAACTCCCACAGATCCTCTTTTATACCATAACATACGTTCATAACTTTAATATTTTTTATGTCATGGTTAACGTATAAAGCTCTCCTCTCTATCCCACTTCTTCAGACACTATTGTGCTTGTTTTTCATTTTTCTCCATACAACGCTCCTTCCCACTGACAGACTTCTTTACACACAAATTCTCTTACCTTTTCATTTTGGGTTTGTTTATTTTTGTTAATTCACAGAGACAGTTCCTACTCCGCACTTTGGAGTACATAGAAGCTGGTGGAGGAAGCATTAACCATGGGGTCGGATCCTGTTATCCTGCTGCACCATAGAGGGGAAATTTTTGACCTAAAGTAGTGATTTTTCACGATGCCTTGTGATCGGGTTATTTCGATGTGTGTAAGTTTTATAA
The DNA here is from genome assembly GCA_027576715.1 of Erythroxylum flavicans. Lineage (NCBI taxonomy): Eukaryota > Viridiplantae > Streptophyta > Magnoliopsida > Malpighiales > Erythroxylaceae > Erythroxylum > Erythroxylum flavicans. The sequence goes on along the minus strand of JANZXP010000194.1, from coordinate 28,376,579 downwards.
TCCTCAATTGCACAGGTCGTTCGCGTAGTACTTAAGGTGTCGATTCCACGATGAGGGATAATCTAATCTTAAAATCTAAGGCCAAAACAAATTGCAGAAATTCAAAATGTAACGAAACTAAAACAAGAATTCAATTCAATCAATCAAATCAATTCAAGAATCAATCAAGAAAATATTAGCAATTCAGCAGTTGCAACACACACTCAAGAATCAACCTAAGGAATTATCAATTGAGAGAAAGAAAATTTTACCTATCTTTAACACTAACCTAATCTATTATGAATTACTGGATTATTGGTTTTAGACGATCCTAGGATTGATTACTCTCTTTTGAGTTATAACCATTAACCATAATTTATAAACCCTAATCAGATTATGGAAGTTGCAATTTCTCAATTAACAACCTATCCAAAACCCTAATTAGATTTGAAGTTGTCTAATAAACTATCGGAAACATATACAAGATCTATCTTCGCACAATTTACCGATTTGATTTCATTCTTGTTATATTAAATCACCTAACTCTCGTTAGCCCAATTTAATTATTTTTCACTCAATTCACCCTCTCAGTTTATTATCGAATTATGGACGTCCAGAATTAAATCACAATAACTCCAATTAACACATAAGGAATCAGATTTCATTAAATCAAAGATAAAACCCCAAAGGTGAGTTTAGAATATCATTAACATCCAAAAATCCTATCATCAACTGTTATTCCAATTCTATACAATAATAAAACTGAAAATATCAGGAAATACGAAATTGAATGGACGATAGGAGGCATCAACATCAGGAAACTCCTGATCCAGGAAGTACGTCGAGTTGGCTTCTTCTCCTCTTCTCTCTTCCTTATTCTCTTTCTCTATTTCTCAATAATTCTCTCTAGGGTTTCTCTAAAAGTGGCTGATTCAAAAAACTCCCTTGCCTCTTTGTCTTATTCTTTAAATACCTTTTGTGTTCTGAACAGCGCTAGGGTTTTTTGGAAGTCCAAAAGGTCTAAAAAATCCCTCGAAACTTGACATTTTTGAATGTTTAACCGTCTGTCCAACACAAGCCATGATTGTGGGCCATATTCGAGCCTTCTGTCACGATCGTGGCAACCAAGCCTAGGCTTCTATTACGAATGTAGCATATGGGCCACAATCGTGGGCCAACTTTGGTGCTTCTGTCACGATCGTGGCCTTTTGTGCCACGATCGTGGGCCATTGTTTTAGCCTAAGTGTCTCTAAAACTTCTTCGTTCTTTGATGTTGACCTTGAAATATTAACAAACACATTAAGGTACCTCAAAAACATAATAATTTAGCTCAAAGACTTGTACTAACCTATAAAACACTTAAAACATAAATAATTAACACACTAACACAATTTTAACCTAAACACATACTAAACGATTGAATTAACAATTAAATACATATCAAACTAAGCCCTAAAACACAATGTAATTTACACTTATCAACATACCCACACTTAAACGTTTGATTATCCTCAAACAAACATAACAACAAGCATACAAAATCACACAACACACAATGCAGTAATGAAATAATGGCTTTAACTTCATGAAATAAAGTCAATTTTAAGTACAATCATTCAAGTTATTTGAAATCATTAACATATAAAATCTGCGTCTAGGGGCTTTGAACTAAATATAAATATTAATTCAGATCCAAGTGTTAAATTATTTACCCTTTTCAATTGCACACATACATTAACAATTCTTTGGTCATTCAAACTCTATAACTACTCTTAAGTAAGTTTTCATAAAAAATCAAGCTATTACAAGTTCGGTATTTTTTATTAGAAAACACTTTTTTATTTTTATTAAACAAGGATCTAGTCTTTTCTCAAAGGCAAACATTGGTGATGAATGTTGATCCAGTTACTCGACTAAGTCATTTTTTATTAAGTTGCTTGGTTGAAACATCATTATAGCCTTTTGACCTGAAGGCACACATTTGTTATGCATGTTGATTCGATTACTCAACTAGCTATTACTCTATTTATAACCCGAAGGCTAGCAGAATAGTAATTTATTTAAAATTAACAACAAAATTTTTTATTGCCTACCTTGTTGCTTTAGCTACTTGTTTCCATGAAAAATACTAGCAAAACTACTTAAATCGAAAGACCTCAAATTATGAATAAATGTGACAATTTAAAGAATGACAACTCATACTAAATCCTAATTAACTTACATATTTAGCCAAAGAACCCAATTCACTAATTTTGCGAGCTAATGACTCTTCACAACCTAATAGACTATGTTCAAAATTAAATCAATTTCAATCCATCTAAATCATTGACATATTCACACGATTCAAACAATGCAACCTAACAAACTATCATATAATATACAAAATTCACATTTAAAGAAAAACATATAACCACTCCCCACACTTGAACAACATATTATCCTCAATGTGAGAAAGAGGCAAACAAACACGCATGGCAAGAAGAACTTAAAGTAAAAAAAATTTAAATTTAAAAAGAAAAGGTTTAGAGCAAAGCCTCATGGTGATGGAGGTGGTGATGGTGTTAGAGGTGGTAGTTTGACACCTTGAGCCTCAAAGTAATGATGGATATGATATCCTGGCTCTGATGTCGTTATGTTCGGGCATCTCCTTCATTCTTCTGAAGTTCTTCGCAAGTGTATCTGGAGTTATCTTGGTGTTTATTGAGATTGTATCAAGCACTTTCTTCTAGCCCGGTTCTTCTGTTTCTTCTTCCTCATTGGACTCTTCACTCATCGAGTCCTCTTTTGCCTACTGAGGCAACATTGTACTTGAACTTGCCTATCTAGCCTTGATCTTCACATATGTCTTTTGGCTGATATCTTGGAGTTCCATGTTATGGGACTTAAGGATTTCAGCACATTATAGATAATGATGATTTAGAAAATCTGGGAGGTGGACGGTTAAACCAATACAGTATATGCCACAATACTCAACAATGGCAGAAATTAAGCACCCCATACCTAAATTATTACTCCTTTTACGTAGATTTGCAACAATAGCATTCAGCACATGTGTGGAGGTGCACACTCGAATGTTGTGATCCATGCACCACAACATAAAAAGTTCCTTTGTTGAGCACTTGTTGGTTTCTGATTTATCAAAAACCAATAGACACATGAATTTTTGCAATAACAAGTGCTTATGGGTTCTTATGATGTTATTGTGGGCATTTTTTGTGTCAAATCGCTCTAACCTAGTGAGCTCATTCCAATAGTGAGAAGCACGAAATTCATCGTGCTGCTCGATAATGGAATATCGCACATGATTTTGATGTTTAACTTATAGTTTCATCCTTATAACCTAAAACACATTTCTTTGGGGTTACTAGGTTCACAATATAAGGAAGTGAAGAATTCTAGAGTGAGCTCCTAGTAGACAAGATATTGGAAGTGTATGAACTTCGCCCACTGAGTCCTTTTTACTAACTTCTCTACCCTATCCTACAGTTTTAGCCTATCAAGTGTATCAAAATTAAAATATTTCGAGATTACAATTTGTTTGGCATTGAGGGATTGGAAACAAATACCTTCCTCCTCTGTGTAGATCAGGAAGGTTGCCCTGAAGTCTACCACCCTTTGCCCTAATGCCGTGACCTGGGTTCGTCCCAACGATTGATCGTGCTTTGCTAATTGCTTAATGCGAGACATAATAGCTTTCAAATAGGTAAAAGTTAGAGGATACTGGAAGTTTGGAATTTGGTTAGAGAGAAGTAAGAGTGTTTGGAGGTTTTTAACTTAGAGAGATAAAATTAAATTGAAAGTGAGTGAAAAAATGAAGTAAGAAATGAATATATAAGTGAATGGAGGGTAAAATGGTAAAAATTGAAATTGAAATTTGCATGTCCTTTTTTTACCTTGCCTCAGGCCATAATCGTGGCCTGTAATATTTTCACCAATTTTTAATTTTTCTCTTCTTTTGTCCTTCTCCACTTTTCCAAAATCACTTTTTAACTCTTTATGACCCTTTCTTTGCTTACTACCTTGATCATCAAATTCATGTCGAAGTCTTATGCCTTCCCAATTTTATTGTGAAACAAAATAACCTAACTACGAAATTCAACTATCTAAAAATCAAAGGAAATAACATCAAATTAACAGCCCATAGGTTGCTTCCTATGCAACGCTTCCTTAACATCGGTAGCTCGACACTCTTCTTGTGCTTAAGGTGGTTCGAATGAATAATGCAATGGTAGCACAGTCTTCGCTACCATGCCTTGGATTCCACTCTCCCTCTGATTCTCCTTCCTTTTCCTTCTTCTTCTCGATCGTTTCTTTTTAAATGCATTACCAGGATCCTCAATATCTTTTCATTGTCCTCGAGGTTCGATTTCTTTGATATTAGTTGGAGGTAAAGGAGAACTCTTGTCTTTCTTTGACACGTTGAAGGTTATTTAATGCTTGCAGACCCTCAGAGTTAGTTCACCCCATCAACATCAATTATAGAATAGGAAGTAGCCAAGAATGGTCGTCCAAGGACTATAAGGTTTCCATATCTTCTCCAATATCCAATATATAGAAGTCTATGGGGAAGGTAAATTTATTAATTTGTACTTGCACATCCTTAATAATCCCCTTTGGTCGATGAACTGTTATGTTCGCCGTCTTCACTAGCATCTTTGAGGGTTTTAACTCTCCTAATCCTAATTTTTGACTGAAGGTATAAGGCATTATATTGATACTTGCTCCCATATGTAAATGCCCTATCTATTTTGACTCCATTGATACTACAAGGAATGTAAAAATCCCCTAGGTCCTCTTTCTTTTATGTTATGTTAGGGTTTTCTTCCGCTATGTGCTCCTTAACCTTCTTCTTGTTTGATTCCTTTAGTGTGAGCTTCATTTGTAAATGTTCTATTATGTCTTCAACCTTGATTAATTCAACCTCCCTAGAATTTCTCTTCTCCCTACTTGCAATTGACTTCTGCTGAGTTAAAATAAGGTATGAAAATTTCAGTCGAGGTTCCTCGATTGGCTCAATTACAAACTCACTTAGAAAAAATTCCATAATTACTTGTCCATCTCCCTTATCTACATCTTCCTTCGCATGTTCGAGTTTCTTTTCTTGGGTCTGAGTAATGGCTATGATCCATTCCTTTAGGTTAGACTCGGTATTGCTTGGAAGAGTTCCTGCATTTTGAGTAGAACTAGCCTACATTAGTTGACCTACTTGGACCTCCAGATTATGTACTAAAGAGGCGTAGTTCTTAGTGACTTGTTCAAATTTGCTTTTAAGCCTCCTATGTGCATCCTCTATGCCTCCAATTTTATTTAAAATCTTATCCAACTTGGATTCCATTGAGCTTAGTTTGTCTTATTAGAAGCTTGGTTGTCATTGAGGTGTTATTTGTCCTCTAGCATTGTTCGTCCACAAGAAGT
>JANZXP010000194.1:28356720-28369508 GCA_027576715.1 Erythroxylum flavicans | reverse complement strand
ATGTGCTTGTCATAATCTTAATCTTACTCTTAGTGATATGACACATTCTTGTGTTAAAGTTGTTTCATTTTTTGGAGCTATGTAACACATATATGCATTATTTTCAAGTTCTCTTAAAAGGTGAAAGGTTTTACTTGATAATGTTTTAAGCTTAACCATGAAATCATTGTCTAACACTCGTTGGAAGAGTCGAATAAAAAGTATTAAAGCTATTAGATTTCAAGCTCTTCAAATAAAATTGGCTTTGATGGAATTATCTAGATCTTGTGATGATATCAAGTCAAAGAGTGAAGTGGAAAGTTTGGTTAGTGTACTTGAGAGTTTTGAGTTTTTACTTGGTATGGTTATTTTGTATGATATTTTATTCACTATTAACATAGTGAGTAGAAAGTTACAATCTAAATCTATGTACATTGATGCTACCATAAAGCAATTAGAAGGTGTGATGGTATTTTTTGAGAAATATAGAGATGAAGGGTTTGGCTCTGGTATGAATATTGCCGAAAGTTTTGCACATGAGATAAATGTAGAGCCTATATTTCTAACTAGACGTTGTATTATTAGGAAAGGACAATTTGATGAAATTGATCATGTTGGAGAAATACAATTAGCTAAGGATTCTTTTAGAGTTAATTACTTTTTAGTTGTTGTGGATATGGCAATTACTTCGTTGAAGAATAGATTTAAACAATTAACTACATTTGAAATATTTTTGGATTCTTATTTTATTCAACGAAGTTGAGGTCGTTAAATGATAACCAATTAGGCGAATGTTGTACTAATTTTACAGTAACTTTTTCTCATGATAATGTGTCGGATGTGGATTTAGATGATCTTTTTTCTGAATTAAAAATGTTAAAAATGACTTTGCTAAATGAATTAATGTCATCAATTGAAATTTTAGAATTTTTTAAAGCTGCAGATTGTTATCCAAATGTTTCAATTGCTTATCGAATTTTATTAACTATACCTGTGACTATAGCATTAGCCGAGAGAAGTTTTTCAAAGTTAAAATTAATGAAAACCTACTTGAGGTCATCAATGTCATAAGAAAGGTTGAATGGTTTAGCTATTTTCTATATCGAAAAGGATATGTTAGATAATATTGATCTTGATAATATTATTAATGATTTTGCATCTAGAAATGGAAAAAGAAACTTTTTTCATAAATCATGATCATCTATGTGCTTGTTAGTGCATTTTTCTTAGTATTTTGCAGTCTAATATTATTGTTTGGTTGTTGCTATTGCTATTTTATTGTTACTGACATTTATAAGATAATATTAGCTGATGCTATGATCATTTAATATTTTGTTGAGTATGTGGACTTATAAATTGACTCATTTATGTATGAAATTAAATTTTAATAAATAAAAATATACTTTTAAAGTTTACATGTTTGTATATTGCCGATTTATTGGGGCTTTTTTTTACTTTGCCTAGGGCCTATAAAACGTTAGGAACGACCCTGCTTGTTACATATAGGTTTCAACTAAGACCTCCTGATGCTTTGGTGAGTAAGTCAGCAAGTTGATCTTCGAACTTTATATATGGTGTCTTAATCAAAATTTTTTAAGCTTTTCATGAACAAAGTGACAATTAGGGTCGTTCCTAACGTTTTATGAGCCTTGGGTGAAGTTAAAGAAAGGCTCCAATAAATCGTCAATATACAAATATGTAAATTTTAAAAGCATATTTTTATTTATTAAAATTTAATAATCATACATAAGTGACTCAATTTATAATTATATACTCAACAAAATATTAAATGATCATAACATCATCTAACAATATCTTACCAGTGCTAGTAACAATAAAATCACTAAAAATAATAGCAATAACAACAAAATAGCAATAGCAGCAATCGAACAACAATATTAGATTGCAAAATACTAAGAGAATTGCACTAACAAACACACAGATGATCATGATTTATCAAAACAATTTCTTTGTGCATTTTTAAATGCAAAATCATTAATAATATTATCAAGATCAATATTATCTAAGATATCCTTCTCAATACATAAAATAGTTAAATCATTCAACTTTTGTTACGACATTGATGACCTCAAGTAGGTTTTCAATAATTTTAACTTTAAAAAACTTCTCTCAACTGATGCTACAGTCACATGTATAATGAAAATTACAATTGCAAAATTTAAATTATTTATTAATGTTAATTATATTTTTATAAATAATAAGTAATCTAAAAATCAAAAAAGGAGAATCACAAATAAACAAAATATCATTTAATATTAATGTTCCGATTTAAAATGCTAATATAGTATCCACGTGAATGACAAATTATAAATTAAGTATAATATATTTAAATATTTAGTAAGCTAAAAATACATAAAAAAATGTAAAAACTTTACCTTTAAATTATCACTCAGAACTCATAATTGTGAAAATTATTTGCTGCAAATTTTGAGTTGAAATATCTTATATTTATATATTGATTAAAAGTTAATGTTAATCTTAGAAGCTAAAAAATTTATATAGTAATATGGGAATTGTCTCAACTCAAAATTATCTCTCCCCTACCCCCGCAACTATTAAATAGCATTTAATAACCTCCAACAACTAAAAGAATAAACATTGGAATGTTACTAGAAGTGAAAGTGGGCCCTTAATGGGGTGGGGCCCTGAGCAGGAGCCCTGACTACCCTTGCTTAGGGCCGGTATTTATGACAATCCACTTCAATATTTTTTATTCTCTCATGAAAGACTGGATTCGAGGCAATATGAATGGCTACTTGATTATCACACATCAATTTCATTGGATTGGAATACTAGAAACCAAGTTCCCCAAAAAGATGTTTCAACCAAATCAACTCACATGTAGTATATGTCATAGCCCTGTACTCAAACTCAACATTAGAATGTGTGACAACTGATTGTTTTTTACTTTTCTATGACATCATGTTTCCACCCAAAAATACAAAGTGCCCTGAAGTAGACCATTAATCATAAGAGCCTGCCCAATCTGCATCAGTATACCCTTGAATCTGAATGTGTCCATGATTCTGGTAAAGAAAACCTTGCCCTAGAGAGCCTTTCAAATATCTCAAAATTCTAATAATTGCATCCCAATGACCAGTTCAAGGAGATCCTATAAATTAACTCACTACACTTGTAGCAAACGAAATATCTGGATGAGTAATAGCCAAATAATTCAGTTTACCAATAAAGTTTTCGATACTTACCTAGATCTTTCAACTGCTCTCCTTTATCAGCATTAAGTTTTACATTTGGTTCTATGGGGCTATCTGGCTTTGCTCCCAACAGACTTGTTTCTTTTAAAAGATCAAGACGTACTTTGTTTAAGATAGACAAATCTCCATCTTCGACCTTACTATCTCGATACCTAGAAAATATTTTAGTAAATTGAGATCATTTGTTTGAAATTTAGTCCGTAGGAATGACTTTAAAAATTGGATTCCTACTTTATCATCTCCAATAATAACAATATCATCAACATAAATGATCAAAAGAATTTTACCAGCCTCGGAGTGACGATAAAACACAGAGTGATCCACACCACATTGATGCAAACTAAACTCCATAACCACTATACTAAAGCGCCCAAACTAAGCTCTCAGTGACTCTTTTAGACTATACAAAGATTTGTTAAGGTGATACACTAGATTAGTCTCCCCCGAGCAACAAACCCTGGTGGCTGCTCTATAAAAATACTCTTATGAAGATCACCATGAAGGAAGCATTTTTTATATTGAGTTGATGAAGAGGCCAATCATATGAGGTTACCAATGCAATGAAAACACGAACGAATGTCAATTTGGCTACAGGAGAAAGGTTTCAGTATAAACCATACCATACACCTGTATATACCTTAGTTACCAAACAAGCTTTTAAACAATTAATCGTATTATCATAATTGACCTTAACATTGAACACTCAACGACAGCCCATAATTGTCCTACCATGTAGAAGGAACTAAGTCCCATGTATTATTAGCTTGCAAAGCCAACATCTTTTCTTCCATGGCATGTTTCCATCTAGGATGATCCAAAGCTTCTGAAATAGATTTAGGTACAGGTACAGAAGACAAAATGGATAGAAAAATAGCATATGACGATGATAATGAGTTATAAGAAACAAAATTTGACGTAGGGCGAGATGTACAAGACCTTCTTCCTTTACGGAGAGCAATAGGCCAATTAAGATCAACATATGATGGAGTTCAAGATAGAGAAGACAATGGTGACGAGCGTGAATCATCTAGTCATACTTCATCATGAGTGCGTCGAGTATAAACATGTAAATCAAGATGAGATAGACATTCCAAAAGAGTAGGATTAGTATCAAAAGTAATATAATTGGGAGTTGTTTAGGAAGGAATAAAAGGAATTGGTAGACACTCATCAGTTTCAGTAGAGACAAACTGAGCAACAAAAAAGTATGGTGTGTCTTCAAAGAATGGAACATTAGAAGACACAAAAAAATGATTAAATGAGGGTTGAAACATTTATACCCTTTTTACAAAAAAGAGTACCTAAGAAAAATGCACTTTGTAGCTTTTAGATTTAATTTATCCATCTTAGGCTGAAGCTGATGAGCAAAACAAGCACATCTAAATACTCGAGGATTAATGAAAAAAAGGTCTTGATAGGGAAAGAGAATTGAGAATGGAGTTTGACTTACTAACACAAAAGATGGCATTCGATTGATAAGAAAACATACAGTAAGTCTAGCATCTCCCTAGAAACTTTGGGTACGTTCATGTGGATTAACATGGTACAAGTTGTTTCAACAATATGTCGGATTTTTCGCTCAACTACCCCATTTCGTTAAGGAGTGTGTGGATAGGAAGATTAATTTTGAATACCTTGTTCAAGTAGCTGGAGATTGAGCTATAGAAATGTTCTTTAGTATTATCACTATGAAAAATATTGATTTGGGTATTAAACTGAGTTTGAATTTCAGTGTATAAAGAACAAAATATAGAGAATAGTACTGAAAGATCCCGCATTAGATATAACCTAAGTTATTCAAGAGAAATCATCAACAAAAATTACAAAATATTAAAATCCCAACTTAGACTTGACACGACTTAGACCCAAATATTTGAATAGATGAACATAGGATTTTTCAACTCTTTTATTGACTTGAGGAATAAAGAAGTACGATGATGTTTTCCTAACTAACATGACTCACATTTTAAACTAGAAACAGAATCTAACCCTGGCACTACTTTCTTGAGATTTTCCAATGATGGATGACTTAATCGATTATAGATATCAATAGGAGAGACTGACACTGGGAATGTGATGGATAATTGCAACTTTTCAAAGTAGTACATTCCACCCAGTTCACGCCCTTCTATAATCATAATCCTGGTCTTCAAATCTTAGATAATGACATTAACAGGGTAAAAACATACAGAACAATTTAGTTGTTCAGTCAATTTGCTCACAGGCATAAGATTGAAAGGAAATTGGTACAAATAATGTAGATGGTAATGTAAGAGAAGAACAAGGATGAAAGGGTCTAGCATCTTTAATGGTGGCAGTAAATCCATCAGCAATAGTAAGTTTATCATTATGAGAGGCAGGTAAGGGAATGATATGGTTAATGTTGATTATTTTACCTAAAATATGATCAGTGACATCGAATTCTATTACCCATGACTATTTTTTAGGGATAGTTGAATAACAAGTGGTTGGGTTACCTTGATGAGCCACAGATGCCATAGAAGAAGATTATGTCTGCTGAGCTGACTGATACTGCAAAAATTTAGTATACTCATCCTGAGATGAAATAGTAGATGATTGTGAAGATGTAGCAGAAGAATGTTCTTCAAGAGATGCAATACAAGCAACTCGTAAATGGGGATATTTATTAATAATAGTTTTGATTTGCATTATATTTTAAGGTTTAATTTGATAGGTATTTAGTGTTAATTTGAGTGTTTAGTGTGTATTTATGTTTTAATTGTGTTAGTTTATATGTTTAAGTGTTTTTATGGGTTAGTATGAGTCTTTGAGCTTAAATGTTATATTTTTGAGATACCTTGATGTGTTTGTTAGTATTTTAAGGTAAACGGCAAAGAACGGAGAAGTTTCAAAGAGTTTTGGGCTAAAAACATGGCCCACGATTGTGGCCACGATCGTGATAGAAAGAGACGAGTTGACAAGACCCAGGCCACGATCGTGCACTTTAGGTTATGATCATGATTTAAAGCTCCAAACTAGGCCACAATCATGCACTTTGGGCCACGATTGTGATAGAGAGGGTTAGGCGCTGGCCACGATCGTGGCCTGTGTCGGGCAGACACTAAAATAGCTAAAAACGTCAAGTTTTGTAGGACTTTTCTGATTGTTTCGATTCCAAATCAACCCTAAGGCTTCCAAGATATAAATAGAACATTAAAGAACAGAGGAAGCAGCCTTTGAAGCCTTTTTGCATCAATCAATTCCAAAACTCTAGAGAGCATATCGAGAGATTTGAGGAAGCAGACGAAGGAAGAGATACAAGGAGAAGATTTTTGACAAGAAGTACTTTCCGAAACAGGTGGTTTCCCGCAGTCGCTGCCTCCACGAGTTCGTTCTAATAGTATTTTCCATTTTTATTTCAACTTTATTGATGTATAGAATTGGGATAATCGTTGAGAATAGTTGTTGTTGAATGTTGATTTTTGTCTAAACTCACCTTCGAGATTTTGATTCTTGAAATTAATGAAGTTTGATTTATTGTGTTTTCATTGAGTTATTTATGATTCAATATCTGTGCTTAATAATTTAGTAATAAACTGAGAGGGTGAATCTAGTGAATATCATCAAATTGGGCTAACGAGAGTTAGGTAGTTTGATAGATAAGAATTAAATCAAACCAGTAAAATCGTATAACAAGAGATCGAGCATAGGTTTCTGGTAGGTTATTAGACAAATTCAGAACTAATTTAGGTTTTGAGTAAATTGGAAATCAAGAGATTACAATTCCATAGTTTAAATTAGGGTTTATAAATTAGAGTTAAAGATTATAACCCGAGAGAGATTAATCCACCCTAGGACTGTCTAGGCCTGATAATTTGATAATTCCATAATTGATTAGATTTTCATTAATTTCGGATTAAAACTTCCTTTTTCTCAATTGGTAGTTTCTAGGTTGATTCTGGATTGGGTTGTGCAAAATTACTATTTTGTTTATATTTTATAAGTTCAATTCTTGATATTGATTGTTGATTGGTTAATTTCTGCATTAGTTGTTTATTTTGATTTATTGTAAAATTTAGTCAAGCCTTAGATTTTAGGATTAGATTATCCCTCTTGGTGGGAACGATACCTTAAGTACTACGTGAACAACCCGTACGCTTGCAAAAGTATCGAGGTTAAAGATATTAAAAATTTTTGATAGTGTAACATCTCGATCATTAGCAAAATTCTCGTTGGGGTTTTCTTTGGTGGTTAGTGGCTAAGAAAAGGTGATGCATTGTCTCCTTACATTTTCGTCTTATATATGAAATCTCTCTCAAGCTAATCATATATAACATTAGAAATGATCTAAGCTTAAAGTATTATTGTAGGTGTAAGAAGTTGAGAATCTATAACCTATGTTTTGCAAATGATCTTTTACTCTTTTGCAAGGATAAAGATAAATATATGACCTTACTGATGTCTTCCATGAATATTTTCAGTAATTTTCAGGATTTACCCTCAATAAGGAGAAGAGTCATTTGATAATCTCAATCAGTGGTAAGCACTTATCCAATTCTCTTTCCTCCATCACTAGTTTATGATACAAAGATCCTATTTTCACCTACTTGAGCTAGCCTATCTCTACTAAAAGATTATTATATACAGATTGTATCTCATTATTAGAGAGGATATAAAAGAGGATCTTCAACTAATGTACCAAAACTTTCTCATTTGCAAGAAGGACACTCTTAATCAAGTATGTTCCTAACTTTTTATATATTTTCTATTTCTTACATATTTTTATTTCTAAGGAGTGACTAAAGATATTAAGAGGTTGTTTAAAAATTCCTTAAATCAAAGACTAATTGTTCTCACACTTATTATAAGGTTAATTAGGATAAAGTCTATTTACTGAAATTAATTAGTAGGTTAGGATTACTATCCCTAAAGATTATCAACATTCTCCTATTGATTGAAAGAATTTGGAGAATTCTTTCTAATAGTGAAGCATTATGGGTGATATAGATTCAAACATATTTCTTAGAAGGTAAAAGGCATTAAGAGATTAAAAGAAACTCTTAACACTTTATGATTTATGAATCAAAATTTAAAATTTATGGAACTCCTTCATACTAGTATCTAATGTAAGGTTAAGAATGGCAAGTTGGCTTCTTTAAGGTTTAACAACTGGTGCTCTCATAGTTCCCTATGAAACTACCACTAGATGCACTCTCTAACTCACTAATATCTTATATCTACTAAGGTAAGCTTAATAATTATTAATGGTGGGTGGCAATTGGAGTTTATGATAAACTTTTGGAATCTAGATCATTTGGATTAACCTTACCTTAAGATAGTGGATAGTTATGTTTGGAAGAGGAATTGTTTAGGGAAGTTCTCTCTCATATCTTATAAGGAAATACTTACACCTCTATTAAATAAGCACCCATAGGTAGACATCATTTAGGAGAAGAAGCTTTTCTTCCTAAGGTCTCCATATTACTCTAGCTTATTGTCAAACAAAAGCTATTTACAATTGATAAACTCCATTTCCTTAATATTCTTACTAGATGCATCCTATTGTAGAATGCTTCAAAATCTTTAAATTTCTTGCTTTTCTCTTCGCAAAATTCATTGAACATTTGGAATGCTATCTAAATGCATTGGTTACTAATTACCCTTCACTTTGATTAGTAGGTAAGCCTCAGTAAGATTCCAAATATCAATTCCTCTAAACTTTTGGGAAAAAAAAGTATGGTGCATTATGGACTCGGTATGTACTATAAACACAATATGGAATGAAAGAAACTAAAAAATCTTTAAGAACATAGAAAAAATGATTCCTAATGTCTGTAACATATGATATGGATAAGCGAACAACTCTTAATAAACAATCTCATTTCTTAAAACATCAAATGTAATAACCCGTTTTCCATACTGAGGGTTAGAGCCTTAGGCTATCAAGACACATGAGAAATTATGAGGTGCATTGCATTCACATGTACACCATGAGCATACACACAAATTTATGATTTTTGTACACATTGCAAACACTATATATGCACTCAATTGACATGTTCTAGGTATGAAAGATTTAAAATGAACATAATGTGTATTATGAATTTTTATGTCTTGAATTTCGATTTGATGGTTTCAACTATTAATTTAGAATTTATTTGTTAAAATTGGGAGATCTATGAATTAATATGTATATTTTTAGGCTAGAAAAAATGCTAAGTGGCAAAACAAATTGACAAATGGTAGTAGAAATAAATGATAAGTGGCTTTAGGATTTATTGACATTTGGAATAGAAAATTGGGTGACAATTGGTTTAAAAATTAGGAGACAAATTGACTAGAGATTAAATGACTTGGGGTACTATAATTAAAAGGCATTAGCATTAATCTTTATGTGGTAAGTGTTATGACACTCACTAAGCAATAAACCACAACATATGTAAAGAAAGACCATCTTTATCTTTGTCTTTCATTTCAAATTTCGGTACATGCTTTCTTTTTCATATTCTTAATTTTTTTCACACACAACCATCTCATTCTCACCCTTACCATGTTGAGTTTGCTAAAATCCTACACTAGCCACTCTAGGATATTTGTTGCCTTCATCTAGTTGTTGAAGAATCTAACTTATTGCTCCTTAAAAGATGATAATTGTGTAAGTATGAGAAGCTAGGGTTTCTTGGAAATTTGAAAGGCTTTGGAGTTAAACAAGTAAGTAAAACATTGTTCTTCATGACTTACTTAATAGAAAAAAAATATGATGATAGTTTGAGATGGATTGATTTAGTGAAAATGGTATATGATGACTGCAGAAATTTTGATGAAGGAAAAAAGATATACATATGTTATATTTTGGGTTTATGAAAAACGTGAGCTATAAGTTGTTATGTGGATGAAATAGATTGGGATTTAAAGTATAATGAAGGGAAAATTTATGCTTAACAAAGGTGTTGATGTGATGTTCTTGAAATGAGAATAACTAGGAGTTATGTATGATAGTGTGTAACATCTCATTACCCGTGTTGAGGCTAGAACTGTGATTTATAAGGAAGTACTGAGATGATTCTGCATGTTTGGAGTATTGATTTAGAGTGACTTTTGAGCTTGGATTTGAACTAAACTAGTAAGTAAATGATTAGTGTTTATAGCATGTTATGAAAGAGAATTTACGAAGATTGAATTAGGAAAGATTGTATAAGATGTTAATGTGGAAGTGTAATGGAATACTATGATCTGGAAAACTTTCACTGAACATGTCTCAGTTTTCTAGATAGAACTTGATCTGTGTATTTCTAAATAAGTTGATTCTTAATTCAGATTAAACTATAAATATATGTTTACAACTTTCCTGAAGAAGTCGAATGTTAATTCTATCTCTAAGCATTTCAAAATCTGGATGGAAGTAAAGTTATGAGTTCTGTTATAGTTTTAAAACAAACAGTCTGAACTGTTTTAGGTATAACTTTCAGCACACTGAATCAAATTGTACAATTTTGGTGTTAGTAAAAACTGGAAACACAGTGGCACAATTGTCTAGATGAAAGTGTTACTGAAATACAACATTTTTCTGATCATGCAAAGTTATCCCAGAAGGGGGTGTTAGGATGAAAATGCTAAGGTGTGCTAGAATTTGATAACTGGAATGTTTTTACTGAATATACTTCGGTATTTTGGCTATATTTTGATCTGTAGATTTACAAATGACATGATTCTTAATTTAAATTGAACTAGAGACATTTGGCTACAAATGTTAAGAAGAAATGGAATTTGAATTCTGTCCTTAAAGGTCTTGAAATTGAACTTGAAAATAAGTCTTGGCTTAGGCAGTAGCACTAATAGGGACAGAAATCAAGTCCTGTTGTTATTTAGTAAACTATAGTGATATGTGCCGAATTATACTGAAGTGTCTTCATCGAAGTTGTAACTAATTCTCTTAGCTTTAACTTGGTATAAATTTTGTAATTTTTGGATATTGGAATTAAGTGATATGAGGTGTACAACTTGAATGCATGACCACGCATTAGCCAAAATTTCAAATCTTCATAGTCTGTGGTAATTTGTGCTTAACTCATTGAATACTGAACCAAATTGAATGATCTTGGTATCAATAGAGACTTAAAACATAGGCGAATAACTTGTTAGAAGGATGTGTTACCAAATTCCTTCATTTTCTTAATGATATTAATTATACAATTTGACCCGAAATCGTGTGGGTAGAAAATCTGAAGTGGTCAATTAGGTTATGAAATTGATTTCACATTATTTTATTGTGGTCCAAAATATAATTACAAATGATATTAATGAGGGCTATGATATCTGATCAATTGTAGGATGTGAATTACAATAAGATACCTATAATTGTCATTGAATATGCGTTGTGCATATTTTATATACGTACATGTGCATAAAGGAATAGTTATACATTTGTACAAAAATGTGATATATTGTTAAAGTGTCGTGTATGATATAGAGGAGCACATCAAACACCAGTCGGACATTGCCAGACCATCCAGGCAATAGCTTGTTAGAGCGTACTGTGAGTCAACCTAGATGAATTTCCTAGGATTGATTTGATTTGATTTGTTAAGCTTCCAATTATTGAACTATTGTGATTTGTTTATGAATTTCAGACTTAAAGTCTAAGGAGTTAATATTTAGGAATGTATTGGAAGTTTTCTAATTGTTGTGAGATTCTGAATGATAATTGTATTATATGATTTGTTTATCAATTCCGGACTTAAAGTTCGAGGAGTTAATATTTAGTAATGTATTGGACGTGTTCCGATTGCTGTGAGATTCTGAATGATAATTGTATTCTGTGATTTGTTTACAAATTCCGGACTTAAAGTCCAAGGAGTTAATATTTGGGAATGTATTGGAAGTGTTCTGATTGCTGTGAGATTCTGAATGATAATTGTATTCTGTGATTTGTTTATGAATTTTGGACTTAAAATCTGAGGAGTTAATATTTGATGCATTTCATAAATGCATGCTCAAATAAAGGCATTGTGACCGGAGTAGCTAGTATGAAAGCGCTTACACGTAGAGCTTTGCTCTGTGATTTCTATTTCTACACGTAGAGCTAGGCTCCGTGATTTCGTTCGAACTAAGCCCAAAGGGCCAGTATCTGTATATGTATGTGATAAGCACTCAGTTATAACAATATTAATGAATCTAGAGTCTCATATGCATCTGCATTTGTTTATATATGATCTAATTTGCAATAATTAAATGATGTGCCATGACAGTGTGAGAATTTGGAATATATATGTTCTGTATGAATAATTGCGAAATATGTGATTTGTGTGTGTGAATCATCAATGATGGTTCACTTATTGAGTTTGCAAAAATCATAAAAATTGCGACGTGATTTTTCAGGTATGAGACAGGAGACTTAGTGTTTATTCTGGATTAGAAGAATGTTTTGGACTAAGTTATGACTCAGAGGTCTGTCAGCTAACATTAGAGAGTTATAGCTTTTATTTTATATTTTTTGTTAGAACTTGTATGAGGTTTTGTAAATATTTGTCTAATGGAAACAATGTAAACTTTGTGAATGAATGCAATGAATGGTTTTAAAATTTGCTGACTTTTAAATGATGTTAGTTGATG
>JANZXP010000194.1:28324577-28351868 GCA_027576715.1 Erythroxylum flavicans | reverse complement strand
ATATATCAATCATAATCTTTAAGATATAGCAGAATC
The DNA here is from genome assembly GCA_027576715.1 of Erythroxylum flavicans. Classification (NCBI taxonomy): domain Eukaryota; kingdom Viridiplantae; phylum Streptophyta; class Magnoliopsida; order Malpighiales; family Erythroxylaceae; genus Erythroxylum; species Erythroxylum flavicans. Next base: position 28,351,832 of record JANZXP010000194.1, on the reverse strand, counting down.
CCTAGGATAAGAATGATAAGAAACAACATTAACCAACAGTTTGCAACTTGAAACGATCTCTCTATGGTTTGAAACAAGCCCCACGTGCTTGGTTTGATAAGTTCCACTCGACACTTCTTAGCTTCTCCTTTGTCCAGAGTTAGTATGATTCCTCTCTGTTCCTTTGCAAGACTACTAAAGGAATCGTCTTGCTCTTGGTATATGTTGATGATATCGTTATTACAGGGAATGACACTGATTTAATTCTCCAACTTACCAAACGCCTTCAGCATTCTTTTCATATGAAGGACTTAGGTCCTCTACAATATTTTTTAGGCCTTGAGGTGCATTCTACTTCTACTAGTATTTATCTACATCAGCATAAATATACCCAAAAGTTAATTGCCTTAGCTGGTCTTCAAGAAGGTCGTTCAGTTGATACTCCATTGGAAGTAATTGTCAAATATCGTCGTGATGAGGGTGATTTTCTTTCTGATCCCTCTTTATATAGACAATTGGTAGAGACCTGAACTATCTAACTATCACTCAACTGGACATTTCCTTTACTATTCAACAAGTTAGTCAATTTATGCAAGCTCCTACACATCTCCATTTGTCTTCTATTCGTCGCATTGTTCGCTATTTGCAAGGCACTTCTACCCGAGGTCTTTTCTTTCCTGTGGATTCTCCTACTCGTTTGGTTGGATATTGTGATACTGATTGGGCTGGTTATTCTAACACTCGACATTCAACTACTGGATGGTGTATGTTTCTTAGTAACTCTCTTGTTTCTTGGAAAAGTAAGAAGCAAGATTGAGTGTCTAAGTCCGCAACTGAGTCTGAATATCGTGCTATGTCCTCGGCCTGTTTTGAAATTATTTGGCTTCATGGATTATCTGGTGAGCATGGATTTCCTCAAATTGAGCCTACTCTACTGCATGCGGATAATACTAGTATCATTCAGATTGTTGCTAACCCAATATTTCATGAGCGTACTAAACACATTGAAGTGGACTGTCATTCTATTCGTGACGCATATAATGCTCGTGTTATCTCTCTTCCACATATCACCGCACTCTCCAAATAGCCGATGTGTTTACTAAGGCTCTCCCTAAGCCACGACATCACTTTCTTGTTGACAAATTGATGCTTCTTGATCATCCCGCATCAATTTGAGGGGGGATATTAGTGGCAGAAATTATGGGTCAGAATTATGTGATTTATTCACCATAATTAGTGTATTAGTTGTATACATACATTCTTACCTATATTAGAATAATAGTAATTAGTGTATTAGCTGTGTATATTTTCTTACCAAAAATAGATTGTACAGCAACTCCTATTTAATGGAAACGATCCTCATGAAGAGGTCATTCAGCCAATTACACGTATTTGTTAGACACCTATTCCAAACCTAAAAACGTTTCCAACATGATGCCATAACTAAAACATAGTTCCTAGCTCTTGTGCTCTTACGAAAACAAATTAAAACTTTAAATGTTTAACTCAAAAGGGAGTCCCTTACTTGAGATTCTTTAACCACAATTCTTATTGTTCTAACTTCATATAGTCAATCATAATTCAGCAATGGAAAGTCAACTTCTGCCGAATCGAATAGTAAGAAAGAAAAGAAAAGTAAAACAGAAAAGAAGAAAATGTTAGGTCGGTCAGACAACCAATTCGTAAGAAAAACAGTGTTAGCAAGATATATCACTTGTATCTACTGCACAAATTGAAGGAGGAATTAACCTGTAAACAATTAAATAAGTTGTATGCATATATATAACTTCATTTTAAGTGTCTATTCGGTGTGGATTCTTCTATCAATGTATTTTTTTATTTGAATCTTAGAAACGGAAGTAACAAATTGGTGAAGAAACAAGTAAAAAGGAACAATCTAGATCTTTTGGTTGATTCTTAGGGAGAGAGGAAAATCAAAGAAAAATGAAGGAAAAACTCCAAGCCTAACATCTAATTTTCTCATTATTGAAGTATAATCACATCATATACCAATCAGAGATGGAAAAAGTAGCATTATGCACTGGAAATTGTGCATCAACATTCAGAGAAAGCAAGATTTTGTAATAAAGGACATGGAAATTCATGAAGTGATTCATAGAAATTCTTGCAACCTCCTCATGAATTTCTACAATGTATAAAGTTACGTATAGGCTTGAAAATGCTTAATCATAATGCCAACAAAATATGCGTGCAGTGGATGTTTTTATTTTATTCTCTCAAAAATCAGCAATTTGTGGATTTAACTTACAAAGAGTCTTCAATCACAAGGCATTGATCTGCCTCAAGACCCATCCTCCTTGCAGCTTCTATGAATCTACAGAGGATTTAAAGTTAGTGCGAATATGAATTCATAATCAGGGGTAGATTTACTCGACAAAATTTCTTTGATAGGGCACGTAAAGAAGACATTTCCAAAGGATTCATGCAAATATTTCGATAGAAATAGGATTATTTCCATTCTCTTATACATATGAGGCAAGAAAATGATCAGGATGACAGTCAGAGCAATTAGAGATTAATTGTAGCAAAACTCTGCTTAGGTTATGTCATTTCCTGGAGGAGGGCTTAAAACAACTTCTTGGTTTCGTATGCTCTTGTATAAGCTACCTTTGAGGTAGCCCCAAATGTGCATTACAAAAGCTCAAAGAAAATACAAAGAACAACTTACATGTCTGGGGATGGCTTGCCTAACTTGACCTGATCACTTCCAACTATTACGGAAAAGCATTCCTTCCAACCTACACATAAGTTTAGATTACCTTCCAAAGTAATAACACTGAATGTATGCAGGAAAAAAGCATCGGTATATACAGTTTTAAAGGGACTGTAGCATGATAGTCAATTAAGTAATTTAGAGGAGGAAAGTCAGATTAAGGCCAAAAAAAGGGCAGGACTTAAGTGAAAGGAAAAGTAGACTAGAAATAATAAGAACATATAAGTGTTAGCATCATATTGTGGAATAAAAAGAATAATAAGCAATATTTCTTGATCTCTGCCATCACTTTATAATTATAGTAAAATAAATATTAGGGCTATTGTCATCTCAGGAAATATTCAAAAAAGTTATGAGAAAAACAACCTTCTTGGTGAGCAATTTTTTCATCAATGTACTCGGTTAAGGAGTTTGATGCAAGAGCAAATGGCACTTCATGATTGTAGAAGTGCTTGATAAGACGATCCGCACCAGGAAGGGCTCTGGCTTTTGCCCACCTAAAATTTGCAATCAAAGATTATAAGAAGACCACACATATTATAAGAACGATGAGAATGCCATTAAAATGAGAGCTAGAAGACCACACATATTGTTGGAACGACGTATAGCAAGCATGTCATTTATTATAAGATTTTAAGAGAGGGTCTAGCATGCTATGATTTTAAGCTGTTGCAATTCGTAGTTTGCATGGATTGTATTTTCATCGGAAAGTTGTCTGCAAATTAAATTTTTTCAACCCAAGGACAGAATCAGAAGATAACGGTAAGGAAGCATAGTAGTTACATGTAATACGTTGACATATCTCCATACCAATTCAAAGAATATAGTTATTTACCATTTGCATACATCGTATTGACACTGAAAGTATCTCATTTTGCACTTTCCACGGAAAAGACCTGTGCAGGGGGTTGAAGTTTTAAGGGCAAAGACTAATGTCCGAGAAAGACACTTACTTTTCACGATAAATGGGCATGATTTGATCAATATACTGCTCTGGTGTTAATGGAAGATCATAGTCCTTAACAATGGCAGCAGCAGACACTTGCAATGTCATACCCAACCTCTTCTTCTCTTCCCTTTCCGTATCCAATTCTTTCCCATACTTTCCCAAGAAGTCTTTCACAACTTCCCTTGTAGCACTCTCTGTACAATAACAACCCACCAGATTTAGAAACACAAAAGAAAAAAAAAAATTAAGCCTTTAGTTGGGAATGCAGAAGGCAATATATAGAGCTGTATGCATTAAAAATGTGGACGAATCAAGAAAAGAGACCTGTGTCCAAAAGAGTACCATCCAAATCAAGAATAACAGCAGAAATTTTCGATTTTGTATTGCAAGAACCAGACTTGCATGAGCAGCTCATGACAGCCAGAAATTAAATTTAAGTGACAAAAATGGGTTGGTGACAAGTGAGCTGTGCGTTGTGATCAGTATTGGAAACTGGAAAATGCAAAAAGAGATCACATAGAATGAGCGGAAGGTATCAATACCCTCTAACAGACGCAAGAAAGTGGAGGAAGATTCAATAGCATATCTCATCCACCTCCACGACAGATTGGTTCTTCATATCATAAAGCATTTTAAAGACGCAAACAACTGGGGCTTTGGAAGAAACTTTGGAAGAGACTTGGCGCTTCTGTCCTTACATGAGAAGGAGGCGTGCTAAAGTAAGCGTTTGTCTCTGGGTGGCTATTTGACGTTTTCTTCGGAGATCTTTTGTCTCTTGTTACGGATATCCCAAATGCACATGAACTCTAAATTTCTAAATTTTGTTGGTAAAATGAATCAATTCCAAGCTGGGAATCCGTAATTGCAAGTTGAAATTATTCCTTTCGACTTTCACGTTCTTGGGAGGAATTTCTTTTTCTTTTCCAATTGCTACTTTAGTTGTTCTTGTTCTGATTGGTAGTGGGCTGAGCCCCTCATAGGACTCCACAGACCATCCACCAGAAAGTTGACAGGTTACACCGAATCAAACTTTGAAGAAGTTGAATGAACGGATAGAGATTAGAGAGTCGAAACAGATTTAGTTCTTTCGTTCATTAAACTATGAAGCTTCTTGTCTCCTCCCTACATTCTAATCGTCGTTTTCTTTTGGAGGTACTATTTCAGAATCTATATTGGTCAATAAGGCTCGCAAATATAATTCATTTTTTGTTGTTGACATGACCCTTGCAAATATTCTACATATTGCTGCAAAAAAGCGTCAATCAATCGCTCCTAAATGTTAGAACTCCTTCGTTAGGAGCCTCTATCTCCCGTGTTCTCGAGGTTGATGGAGGATGTAAATCACGAGATGTGCCTCAACTGACCAGGAACTTAGGTTACCCACTGATCTCACCATACAAAGGACCTAAATCTTAAAGATTGCCTCCAAAATTTGAACCCCTACTTTCCAGGTCGCAAGCATAGCAGGCACCACACCACCCAAACCTTTATTAATCAATCGCTCCTAATTTTCAAACAAGGGTGGGTTCATTCTACTTCTATTTTTTTGGCGTAATTTTTATTTTTATTTTTTATTTTTTTATTACTATTTTTTTCAAATAAAAATAAAAGCTTATTTGATTGTCAATATTAATATAGTATATTTTTATTAGTGATAATAATTATGTATTAGATAAAACTTAAAGATTAATTATTTTTAATTAAATAAATTTATTTAATCTCTTATATAATATTTATTAAAAAATTATTAATAAAATTTTTTATTTTATTTGAATATTTCTATATTTTAAATTTAATTATACTTATTAATAATTATTAAAATTTAATTACATATAATTTAATTATAAAAATTAAATAAAATTAAATTATTCATATTTTTATTGATAATTAATTTTTATTTATTAAATAGATAATCTTGAATTAAATTATTCATAATTTTTATTAATAATTAAATAATATATATTTAAATGATAGTAAATCATATTATAAAAAACAAAAATAGGAAATAAAAATTACTTTTATAATTTTCATAATTTTAAAAAATTGAAAAAAACTAAAATTAAAAGCAGAAACTAAAAACTCAAACAAACAAATTTTTTATTAAATTTAAAAATAAAAACAGAAAAATAAAAAATAGAAATAAACGCCCCCTAAATGTACATCTTGTTTACATGCTTATCATTGGTAACCCGTAAACATAGTAGCCAGTAACAAGATCTTGTCTGCAAGAAGATTTGCACGGACAGCCAACGTAAACTGGAAACTTTCTAGAGCATATCCCTGTCACGACTCATCTAACATTAATCTACAGCAATTCCAAAGCAGACCGAATCAAGTTACCCAATTTGACTTTTAAGCCGCAGATCACATTTTTTAATACCGTACATGAAACAGGTATCTCAGTAGAAAACTCATCGTGGTTCAAGACAAGAAGCTGTCTTCCTAAGAATCTACGGAGACTAGCTTCTGTAACATTAATGAGACTAAGAGCTGGATTTGTATGCATGAATTTTGTGACAATAAATCCAGCCAGGATCTGTTGATTGGCCTTCACAAGTTCTGAAACGAAGCAAGGGAACAGAATTCTACCGAAGACCAGAAAGTCTGTCTCAGTATCAACACTTTCATTCCTTCCACTCCGTGATAACAGGTTTTCCTGATAGTGGCGGCAGAAATTACCAACCAAATAGCAAATATAAGAGAAAGTAGTACCGTATAGTGGATTGGTGATTACGGTTGATATTATCCGAGAATATAAAACAACAGTCAGGAAATGATGGTCCCCACCCTGTGCATCTGAGATGCCTCCTTTCAGTTTCTCTTCTACGACAGTTAGACACTGTAACTGAACTGCTTCGTAAGGCAGAAGAAGAGCCAATTTCAAAGCCACGAAACAATTGCTGTAAAGGATAATGCCAGTTAAAGTCTGGGTATCCTCTTCATCAAGAACGAGTCCATTGGATTTTGACAATGACTGGTCAATCAGTCTCAAGATCTCGTCAAACTGGGACAACGTAGACAGTTTTTTGAAAATCTCTAACCAACACAGATGTAAAGGATGAACACACAGCGACTTGTCTGTCTTTTCTTTTTCAAAAGATTCTACTTCCTGAAAACTTTCCCATCCTTCATCCCAATCATCATCATTCCAGCTGTTTCCAGCTTCAGATGCTTCAGTAGATTCTACCACGTTTCTTCCAACTACAAAAAACCCTTCCCATTCTTCCAAAATAGCCAGCAATGTGTCAAAATGGTGAACAGTGCTTGAAGCTTCACACAACTTCAAGAAGCACAAGGTTGCTTTCTCAACATTGAGGAGATCAGCATGTGTAATTTCGATGCTAGGGGCAATGGCTGCAGCAAGCTGAGTTGATTTCAGGGCAACTAAAGTGCTTGTAAGCTTGTTAAAACCACCTATGTTATCTGGCAAACCAAGACTGGCATTGGTGTCACTCCTTTTACTTGCAGAAAGATACTCACCCCATCCTTCCCACGGAGTGACACAAGATTGCAACTCTGTAGAGAAACCCTTTATACCTGTACCTGTGATAAATTGCATCAGCTCTAGACCATAAACTCGGACATGACTAGGTATCTGCAGATCATCAGAAAATTGGGCCATTTTCTCCCACACCACCTGCCTGACTCTCTGCAGATCCTCCATTTGACCTTCTAATTTACTTAGAGTCGACAACAGACTGTATAAATGCTGAGGCTCAAGGGAACCGTGTACCAAATCTTTCAAAATAGCATCAAGTATGCTTGCATAAATATAGGGAAGGTCTTGGGATCCAGTATTAGGAGTTGAAATGAGATTATATTGTGACATTGCTTTGTAGAAAACTTCAGAAATTGCTCCAAACCCACAACCAGAAAACACCATGGCTCTGCAAAAATTAAGTATCTCGGCCGCAAAATCACCAGTCAAACCAAACATGACATAGGTAACAATGGTGCTCCAGCACTGACTTGGTGAAACACTGTCCTCTACCACTAACCTGGTAAAAATCTTCAACCAAACTGACAAGCACAATGCATCAAATACGAGAGTTTCTTTCAAATTCTGAAGAGATGCAACTTCTTGCATTTCATCAGTTAATCTAGACCAAAAGTTCAAAAGGGCGATAAGGCAGTCCTGCCACAAAGAATCATCAGGTACAGTGCCATAACATCCATGCAGATGTATAATTACAGTGAAATACCACTTCATAATGCCCAAAACATCTGCAGGCATCAAAAGTCTTATGTACATTCTGCAAACAGAATACGTTTGTTCAAGTTGACAGGTAAACCGCTGAAAGTATTCAGGACTCGCAACACAGAACTCAGTTATAACTCTCTTTTCTAAATTCATCATCAAATTTAGAATATAATGCTCATAAACATCCTGCCATGACATGAGATCATCATGCGTCGAATCTCCATGAATACCAGCAAGTGTCTGTACCATTTTTGCCAAGGCATCTAAGTTAACTTCATCAATGCATCTGTAGACTTCATCACGGAAATGTTGTAAATTCAGACTGTCTAATCCAGCAATATTCTTGAAGTTTAGGTCCTTAATAAAAGAAACTCTCTGACATTCTTGTGTGAACACCTTGCACAAGTGAGACATTTCTAAAGCAGACAGATTTGAAGAATCTGGGTGCATTACTGGCAATGGTTCTTTGTTTTCCTCCAACTGCAAGTAGCAGTCTGAGAGGAGGCTATATATGTAAGCAAGCCGCTCCTTGTTGCACCCATCAATTGCAGGGTATACGGCCAAGGAAATAGTTTTTATAGTTTTGGAAGCACAATTAATTAATTCTCCTTTTACTCCAGATAGTTCAGCAGTTACATCATCATTAGACCAAACCTCAGACACAAGGATAGAGGTTAGGTACTTCAGTAGCACCTGTTGAACAAAGAAAGACTTCATTATCTATCAAGTCACAAGTGCAAGTGATTTCCTTTTTGCAAATCCAAGGATAAAATACTGCTGATAACTAAATAGCAAATTTCAACATGTTACTAAATTCTCTCGCACTAGCAAATAATCTTGCTAAGATATATGGAAACATGAAATGTTAATAAGGAATGTTTTGAAAGGTGATCAACATAAATTGCTCTTTTTGAACTAATGTTGGGTTAAATTTGAACAACATGAACACAGAATAAATATATTCACGCAGGGATGTTATTGTGGTATTTATTTTAAATCTAAAATAGGTTCAATAACATCTTTAGATCATGGTCAAATAGTATGTAGAAAAGGGATGAAGGCAAGCATAATTAGACCGCAGTCTGTCAATTAAATTTGTTTTGGTGTGCACAGGTAAACGAAATTCAACAAAATATTGTTTACTTTTTATTTAAGATATATGAAATTTTGAAAATTTGAGTTCTAACACAAATGCATTGATAAGCAAAAATATTTATATATAAATTTACCAAAAACCTTAGGAAAATTCATCTCAAGTTCTCATTAAAAGAAAAGACCCTCATAAATTTGGTAATGTTGACACCACTAACTATAAAATTAAGGCTTAGTGAATAACAGAAAATCCATTCATAAACTAACAGTTATTTTTAGTCATAAAGACAAAATTATATATGCATGCATATCATGTGCATCCTTGATAGGTTATAGATATGTACCTCATTGCGATTTAGATTATAAGTGCCCACCAATTTCAAAACATCATTTATTATAAACTTCTTTTCAGTCTTCACTGATTCAATCAGTGTGAAAATAGAACTCTCAATGTAATTTACGTCACCAGACAGAAAGCGTGAAGCATCAACACCATGAATGATTTGCTCTAACGTTCTAGAATGTTCAGTAGCACGCTTTTTCTCTTCTAATTTCAGCTTCCATTCCCTCCAGAATGTGGATTGCACTTTGTTAAACTTTTCCATTTCATCTGCATTTGAAATGATAAGAAAAGAATTATATCACTGTAGTTGCGAGGCAAAGACCGCACAGTCATTGTCATTAAACATCCAGTATCATGGACAAAATTGTACCCAAATAATTCGGAGTATAAATTTCAAAAACTTCAGCATTAAAGCCAATTACCAGAACTGAGTAGTGTATGTTTCTCATGAAATGTCCTTATCAGAAGTTCCCTCCTCTCAGTTGGACCCTTGCACTCAACTCCAAAGTTATGCAGTAAACTATATGTCAGCCCGACATTCATGATATTACAAATCTCTTGATAGTTTTCTCTTATCCTCAGCTGCTCTTCTATTACTTCTACTCCACTAAAGGCATCCACAAGATTTAACAAGTAACAGCAACCCCTGACATCTTCCTGTTCTGTAACAGGAGGTTCCATGATTGACCCTGCCAGAGAGGCAATTACGTTGTCATGGGGTGCAAAACCATTTCTTGCTAACCAGGACAGAATAGTCATCATAGCTTGTGTTTGCAAGCTCACATATTCCTTTCCAGGAATAAAATTAGGTATCAATCTTTTAAGGTTTTCGGCTTTCCTACTCAATTCAAGCAACCATGGAAGTCCGCAAGAAGCAAAAGATAATATCTTTGTGCTTTCCCTCCATGGCAATCCTAAATCAGTTCCAACCTCACCAGGGAAACTCTTAGCAACAGAAGAAAGTATGTTCTTGATGGCATTGAAATGAACTTCATTATCATCATGGCTCATCCCTTTAAACTGATCAGAGTAATCACTGAGGTCAACCATATGCTGCTTTTGATGGAATGGAGATGCTGTTAAACCTTGAGTCATAAATGTAGGAGATTTTGTCCCAGTTAACATCAACAAATTCTCACACTGGCCGTGCGTGTCTAGATCTTTCCATGCATGAAGCAGCTCACCCACAGATTCCTCATCACAATGACTTAATGCAAAACCTAATAACTGTTTACGAGAGCTTAAATCCATATTTTCAAGTGCAGGTCCCCTAGCTATCGCAGCACATAAATCCCAAATGAGACCATGTCCCTTTCTTGCCAATGTAAGGCACAGATCAAATGCCAATTGCAGATCACCGGCTACTGCAGCTTCTCTAGCTATAGCTTCCTGAACAGTACATATGTCATCTGGAGAGCTTAATCCAAGAAGTTTGGCGACCTCCATAATTTCATCAACTGGTAAATAAGTTCCAGCTTGACTAGTGATTACCATTTTAACCATCTCCATGGGATCCTTTATTTGCCTAAATTGCAAGGGTAGCAGAGTAACTCCAAGGTTTGGAAGTTTGATAGTGAGTGCATCAATTAAATCAGCCTCTGTTTTAACATTTCTGCTACTTGGAAACAGACTGAGGCATTCCTTGGCCTTCCAGATCTGAAACAAGTTGCGAAAAAGAATCGATAAATATAAATGGGAAGATCGTGAGCAGCAGAATCAATAAACATCTAATTGACTAAGATATTATACATAATGAAGCAATCAAGCCCAAATGCACGAAGAAACTCCACATATATCATAGTTATTGCACTATTTCGCATAAGTAGTACATATGTTGGACAGCTTTTCTGATTAATAAAAAAGAGATCATGAACATAGAAATCTACTTTTCAGGACAAGGCAAATGCTAGGGCCATTATCATAGCATGGTTGCTATTGTAGTCAATTCAGAAATTTCATCATAACTTCTCAGGAAATAAAATATATGACATTTAAAAATGCAAGCCCTGGAACCAAAGGAATAATGAGGAATAATGCAACCGATCAAGATATCTTCAAGATTTCATGGAGCAAATGTTATGCCATTAAAGTATAAGATGAAGGAATTTCATTGACAAAAACCAGCATAGAATGTTTGTGCACTTACTTCAGGGCAAGACAGAGTTGAAGCCGAGAAGAAGTACTCACGTGCAGCTTGAATGACAAGATTTTCTGCTTTATCTGATGCCAAGGACACAGAACTTGTACCCTTTAGATAGTTTCTTGCCAGAGAAAATTTTCCAGCTTTAAGTAGTCCTCTACAGAATTCCATTAGCATATACTCGGGATCAAGAAAGGGAAAAGCCTTTTCTCGTATGCATTGTATGTCTTGCCACATACTTGCCCAATCATTATCTGACCGGCCTTGCTGTCGACGAGCAAATTTTGAAAGTACGAGGCGAAGAATCTGCTTTACACCCTTTTCATCGGCATGAGCGTTGAGAAAAAAATTTATTGGCTTTGGTACCTGAAAGCAAAAGACATCATCAAAATCACTTCCGACAAGACCACAGGAAACATGGCATATAGCAATCCTGATCAACACTTTAATACTATACTAAATCATTGAATCAGGAAGCTCAAGTACAGATCAAACAAAAGTCGACTAGTGATAAGTAATAATTTGTATTCATTGTATGAAATTTTTGCATATTATATTAAATTAATTTTATAGACAATTTAGTAACAAATAAAAAAGTATATATTAATAAAGTTTAATACATTAGTAATTTTCCAATTAACATATTGAGGACTTCATATGCCTATTATTGAGAACACTTACATGTGAGTATCCCACGTCAAAGAAAGAGCGGAAAGAAGACTAACATATAAGCTTAGTGGGCTACTCCACCTATTGCCAATTAGTTATAGGATGGAAGCTTACTTGGGCGTATGTTGTCTAACTTTCCTCCTCGTATGGGCCTGTAGGCCCAATGCAAATTTAACATGGTATCACAGCAAATTAGAACTTGACCTACTATTTGCCCTAGAAGGGGACCCATCATTTAAGCGACTGGAGAAGGATTTCAAGTCTACATGGAGCAAGTGGCCCAGCAGTATTGTTTGCCCCAGCAGGAGTCCAGCCCTGATGAGGATTGTTTACGTACCTCTCCAGATAGCCCAAGTAGAAAGGGACTCACATGTGAGGGAGAGTGTTGAGAATACCTACATATAAGTGTCCCACATTGAAGAAAGAGGGGAAAAAAGGCTAACATACAAGCCTAGTGGATCAATCGTCACTACCTTGACACGATAGACTGTCACGTGTTGGGCCTGAAATTAGCCTACATGTGACGTGTTGAAATATAAGTGGGAGTTTGTCTCACATGAAAAGAACATATGGCCTTAAGCATACATATAAGTCTAATTAATTACTCCTCCTATCACCAATTGGTTTTAAGATGGAACCTCATTTGAACTTGTACGTACTTGGTTTATTTGGGCCCAATTTTTCAAAAAATTTAACACCTATAAAATATTTGATTGAAATATATAAAAGAACTAGTTTATAACTCTTTGATTCCCAAACTATCAAATTTAAGCAACAAATAAACTGATTCAGAAAGTAAGATCAAAAACTAAATGTAATAATCAATCTTTACAGCTTATTAATATGTTATAAATATATGGTAATTTTTTAAAAGTTCGATGAATATTACCATAGCGAAACTCAGGCAATGAATCAGAATGTAGCAAAAAAAAAAAAAAAAGGATTTCACAATTGACTTGGTTTAACAGACCACTTCACTTGGTTCCCTACCCAACCAGTCATCAGACTGTTAGTTATTCTGACCAGCTTTGGGAAACTGACCACAACACTAACCAAAATGATCCAGAGGCTCGATGAGCTGGACTAGCCAGTTAACTAATTGATGCGATTAGATTACACAACTATCATTCCAAAAATGTCAGTTTCAATTAGTATGTTACAGAAGATACATATAAATGCAAATTAGAGAATCATCATACTAGTATGACACAGCTACCAATATCAGTTCACCATTGATCTAACTGCTTCTGTTTTTTGTCAATAAGCAGTCAATTCATGATCTTAACTAAAAGAAAATCATTGTTAAGATTTCCTTATACAAGGTAAGACATCAATAAATGCCTAATAAAACAATAAATTAGTCAAGCAGCAGAAGAGACCACGATTAGTATATTTTCATATAATGTACAGCTGGAGTGTGAACCATAGAGAAAAGTAATAAAAGACACCAAATCAGAATAAATCATCACAAAGAGAAAACAAAGACCTGGTAATGTGCCAGAATCCTGCCTGCTTCAATATGACCTTCTGCAAGTTTGAGTCTTTCTGCAAGGCTTTCAATATGTATTTCTGCATCTGTAAAGTAAAATGTTATTGATTGAGATTAGTAAGCACATTTTAGCATCAAATATAACAACTATAGTCCAAATTAACCAGATAAATATGTATAACAGAAAATAGGATTTCTGAGGATACATACCTCAAGTTAAAAAAAGAAACAATGAAACATTATTTTTCAATGGTATAAAGACAATGAAGCTCAATACAGCCACGATCCAAGATAAATGGACGATGAAGAAAAGCAAGAAAAAGAAATTATTTTTATCACCAAAAAAAGCTGAAAATCAGAGATATGAACTTGATTAAAAACACATGATGAAATCTTATCTATATAATATTATCTGTAAATTAAAATTCTATATCCCTAATATCATTAAACCTCCAATTTGCATCAACTATTACTCTTCCTTCCCTTCCACCCGATGTGAATAGCGAATCCCAAGCCGAGGCTAGAACCCCCTGATGGATTGGGCATAGAAGAAATTAACTTGCTAACGGATATGCAACAAAATTTCAATACGCATTGTATGAACAAGAATGTCGAAATGAATCTTACCCTGCATTTGTCGAAGCTTTGACAATAAGGCATTCATAGTACCCCATCTATCTGTAACTGTGAAAAAGTATATGCACTGCAAACCACAATCTACAGCTTCAAATTCATCCCTGAAGTAACCATTACTTTGCAAATCCTTGCATCCTTCCTCAATGACCTTCATGCAGATGTCTAATTTATTCTCCAATGCAACCTCCTTTAGCCATCGGACCATAAATGATTCACATTCATCTAATGAGAGTAGTCCATGTGAGGGTGGATCTTGAGTAATAGAGGTTGACTCACGAAACCTACTTTGTATAAAAGGAATTGCCAAATCATGCAACTTTTTGACCACATTTTCTTCTTTCACCTCCTTAAGCATCATTCTGAATTTTTCATAATCAGATAACTGTTCCCAGGCAACAAGAGTAATATTGAAGCCTATCTCATCACTGTTGTCATCAGAATATATAAGGTGGTGTAAATATAAAATATCATTCTTATAATTTTGTAATTCAATGCCTTTTTGACAAGCAACATCAATAAGGCAAAGGCAGTTCTCCAGCTGTCCAGTGTAATGATCAATATCTTTAGCTCTATTCTTATACCACAAATACAGTTCATCAACTGATGGCCAAAGAGGACCCATGGAACGCTTAATAATGGGCTCAGTTCTGATCTGGAGATCAATCTCATGATTGCCAGATAAATTGTTAATGTAACTTACCATCTCCTCGCTTTCAAACCAATCTTCTTCTCTAAGAAGAATGTTCGAGGGAGGAGAACTTCCAGGGAGAAGTTGCCTATATGTCTGAACAGGAATTGTTTCAGGGATTGCAGCTAATATTTGCAAAATAGAAGGACTCAACGAATAGGGATGACGCTTGAAGAGAAGGTTCAAAGCACCAATTTTTCCACTTTCAGAAAGTGTAACAGCAGCCTCAGTTAGAGACACAAAGCGAAATTTGCTATATTCCTGTGCAGAAAACCTGCATAAAACCATATCATTAAGCTCTCAGTCAATTGAAAAGCCACAGAAAATAACTTTGTTAAACAACGTAAGACTTCCGAAAGTGTAGCAAATTCCTAAAAACAATGCAGATAACAATTAATAACCATGGGTAAATCTTGGTAGATAAGTAGATTAAATACTAAATCTCCATACTAACGAAAGTGTCAAAGAAACTCTTAATTGCCGCAACAACCATTGTAGTCCTATTGTAGCTTTAAGGAATCACAGCATTTTTGTCACTTGTAAAAGGTGCATAAAACTTCTAGGGAAGAAACCATCAATGAATATATGCATCAAACTCAATTGCATTTAGCTTAACATGTTTCTGGATTTCAAGAATCTAAACTTTCAAGGTAGAACTAATACCAAAAGCAATGATCACTGCAACTACAGGATAACAATCACATGCATGAATAGCACATCAATCACATGAACACATACACTGTTCAGACAAAGTACTGATGATTCATAGCTATCATAAAACATTTTCTGCCAAAGTAGTTTCAAAAGAATTCACGTAAACGCTATTGTGCCTCTCCATTAGTTTCAAAAGAATTCGCGTAAATGCTATTGTGCCTCTCCATGCAACTATATATCTCAACCAAGTTGAGTTCTAAGACTAATTTGTCGGAGGGAGCAAAAGCAGGGAACAACAAAATGTGAACATCCATATCACCAAGAGGACATAGTACCTGCCCATGTTTATTCCCAGATATGTTTCTAGCCTGTCCTTGAATTGCAGTAACTGAAGTCTAGCCATACGGAATTTCCACATTTGGCCATATTCGCAATCATAAGACTCTGAAAAGCAGAACTGATCAGTTGCATGCAGCCCACGTGCAAGTAATGCTTTGGTTGCATCTTCTGTTGGTCCAACTTTATCAACACATTCAGAAATTACAAAACCTTGATCCTTAATATTAGATAAAATCATATTTATCTCTCTTGTTCCATGACCAGAGTGTAACCACTGCGATTTCAGAACTTCATCTCTGTCCAAGCCATGATGATTAGCAAAGTCCAATGCTGCCTGATACTCATGTTTGCTAATTAAGATATTATACATTTCTGGAATAGATCTCTGTGAAATTGATATAAGGCTCCATTGCAATCTGAAAATATCAGCACAGTCACATTCTTCTCCAGTATTCTCCTCTAACTTAGAAGAGTCACTTGATTCCCTCTGATGTTTAGATGAAACTTGAACCTCTCCACACATTTTGCACTCTAGAAGAAGCAAATGTCCTTTCAATTGTCGTACTCTTTCTACAACAGGCATTGAATATACAGGATTATTCTCTTGTACACTCATTCCAGTAAGGATATTGATAATAGTGAATGTGCCATCTCCTTTCACAATAGACAAAATATGGTCAGACCACCAAGTAAAGTCCTTTATGTTACCAAAAGGTTCATCAACCTCAGTAGATAACTTATTTGTTTCTGGTGTTCTGACACTCACTCGGCCAGAAAAGTTAGAAAGTGTGTGGCATTCTATATTGAGCTTAAAAATGTAGAAGCATCCCCTAATATCCAAAGTAGCAACAAACTTGCCCTGTGGTGACATTAGCACCTTTGGCTGTGTTAGATAACCTACATACCCTTGTGGTTTAAAATACATGCCTTCAAGTTGAAGGGTGAACAGTGATTTCAGTTCTAACGTCTGACATTTGTGCCAAAGAGACAGATGACAGTATCCTGTAAGAAAATAAACAAATCAGCAAACATATTTAACTAAAAGTTTTAAAAACAGTCTGATGGCAAGAATTCCCCAAGGTTTTGTGAATTATGCAAATTCATTCCCAACAGGTTTGACAAAGATCAATTGTGCTCAATGATGGAAGGATCAGATCACCCAACATCACAGTTTTGAAACGAAATCAGCATAGCCCAATAAAATTACTAGTAAAATAATGTGCAAGAAAACCCTTAACAGATCAATATTATGCCTGAACAGCATAGGAATCAAATTAAAACTTACCAGAATTCCCATTAGATGCCAATGGCATAGTAACAGTACTGCCAACAACAAGAAGCAGAGAATGCTCTGGATCATATTCAAAGCAAGCAACATTGTTAGGGAATTGTCTCTTTGTGGTTAAGCCACCGCTTGAGCTTTTCAATGGGGGAATTGAAATGTTTGATTCTTGACTGAGTTCTATTTGGTGAAGAGATCCATCATTTGTTAACAACATGAAGCTACACCTGAAATTTTTCACGATAGAGTAATCAGCTGACAAGTTTGACATAGCGGGCAAACATTTATAAACACATGCACAACTTCGGATTATTTGTGATGGCAACTTACAAGCAAGATGTTTTTGCATCAAAATTATCCTGCAAGATTAGCCCTATTATTGGTAGAGACACTTTTAATTGCCTGTTTGTAATCCTTGTCATCTCTTCACCATTTTCTTTGACAAAGTAAAGTGTATTGGTGTCATCTAGAACACCAAGAATATCATGAGATTCTGACCAAACTCCAGAAATAAATGTACCAAGGCTGCTACCTGATTCATGGAATATGAGTCAGAAAAAAGCTTCAGTAGGACACAAGTAAATAGCAAAAAGTACAAAACTGAACTCTCTGGATTATGAAGTGTATTCAATGTTAAACTGACAAACTAGAAAACTCACAACAGAGAACCATTAAGGAGTATAAATCAACCATCAATATGTTGCAAGAAAGTCATGGCGATGAGAGATTTTAACCCTTTCAAACATTGCCAAATATCTTGTTCTCAAATGGTAATTTGGTGGACCAGATACAAACCTACAAAGAACTCAAATCAAGATGCTTATTATGAAGCAGAAGATTGCTGAAGGGAAGAAGTTTCTGGAGTCCTAAAATTCCAGAAACTTACACTTGGACTGCAGGAAGATAGATAGGTTAAGAATAGTGTTAGGTCCTTCCAAAACGAAGGTTTGGAATCAGAAGGATACTCATTTCTGATGGATAATTGGCACCTTTCATAGTCCTAATCAAGCATATCTCTTTTAGAGCAGTATGTGACTCAGATATAAGTCTCCAGAGTAAAGCGTCTGCAATTTTGCAAGGCTGTGATTGGACTTAGATGGCTGCAGATCTAGAGGTGATTTTAAAAAGAAAAGCTACAGTATACGGAGCAACTGAGCCAAAGAGTGCCTAGTGAAAGATTACATGCAGTTTCAATGTAATTACAAAGAACAACTTGGTCTCTTTTCTAATCATTCTAAATAGAATACCTACTGAGGACAGATGTATAAGGCAAGGGAAGCAAGTAGATCCACCTGGCAATCTATGGCAACGAGATATGGGATCTTGGTATGCAACTGTTAGGCTGTATGCTTAATTTCATTTTGATGTTGAGCATCAAATTCCCTCATTGGCATAAGTGTAGAGTTAGACGTTTAAATTTATCTCTGGTTGAGAAATAGTTTGCAACAGTACGTTGATGAGCAGGCTCTTGTCTGCTATATGCTCTTGGCATAACTGATGCAAATTATTCAAAAGAATATATAAATAAAAGGAAGACAGGGTACCATTGACTTAATACAAGTAGTTGGCATGTCTATAGCTCTAACACAAAAAAATCAGCAGAAAGTATCAAATTCAAGATCAAGAATAATATTCGCAATTGTAATTGGATGCAGAAAAGCCTTAGAAGAACATAAAAAATGAAAGAAACACAAAAAACTCCCATGTACCAAATTGGACAGTATCAACAAAGACAGATATAAATAATATGTGACTTCAACAAAGTAAATCTTACTCGCAAAAACTCCAAATGGTTCTTGGTAGTCATCCTCCTTCCTCAAGATGGTAATCTGATCTCCAGTAGCAACAGCCACACGCTCACCTCTCGGAGAGATAAACAAGGATGCGGGTTTCTTGATTCTTGTTTGGTCCTTCTTCCCCCTCCATTTCTCTTTAAGTTGACTGACACCTTACCAGCAACAAGAGGAAGAAAGAAAAGGTGGGGATTAATTAAAATTCCACAATCAAGATGTAATCCACCATAAGGTAAACAACTATCATTCAAGCATTAGCTGAAAACCAACATATTAAAAAAAAAGATTATTAGCAACCAAAAGCCACCAACAAAAAAAAAGAATACCTACTACTATCAAAACCAAGTTAGCATAAAGTCCATCTTCTTTTTCAAAATAACAATAACATTTTCAAATTTAAAAATGAATCAAACATGATATCAGTTAAGCCTCTATGTATAAACAATTGAAAATGGCCCCAACTGTTATAACAAATAAGAAACAACATTCAAAAGATTAAGTAACAACTGCAATCTATTCATTCTAATTTTACAAAATATATCCATAGCCGTTAATCTTATCATATCCCCAGTAGTTGACCAAAAGAAAGAAAAAAACTCGACCGAATTGAAATTACCTCTAGCCAAGAAAAGGGATAGAAAACCTCCTTTGCAGCTATCTATCACCTGAGATAAACAAACAAAAAGATCGATCATGCTGTTGCGATAAAAATCGAAAAGATTGGGGACTTCTAATGACAAGAAGTTCAAAACTTCAATGCCAATAAGTACCAAATAGAGATAGAACGATTTTAAAACGTAGAAGGATCCAATAAGGAAGAAAAGGAGAGAAGAAATGTCAAAGCAAACCTTATTAGAAGGAAGACGAGGGCACTCGGAAGAGCAAAGCCCTGAAGAGGCGTGATAGCGTGTCTCGTAGATCACTTCTGTAACTCTCTCACTCTCTCCTTCCTCCATTTGCATACCTTAGTTTAGCTACTCCGTTCACCGGCGACCGTATTCTTGACACCGACAAGATATTTGGAATAAAGTAAGCAAGCGAATCCAATTCATAACAATAGAACGTAGAAAGAACGAGATTAGACCCAGTAAGCTCCGCATAAACTCTGTTAATTCATCTAAATTATTTCTCTATTTGAGAACTCCGAGTCCGAGTCCAATTACCCGAATTACTTTATAATTCGGCTCGAATTAAATGGATTGGTTAGCGGCTTTTGAGAGATTTTAGATGGGCCTGAGCCTGGTCCGATCCACTAATTAGGAGCCTGGTCCGATCCACTAATTAGGGTTTCAAGCGACTCTCCAAAGGCCGAGTGGACGAGCGGGTCAACTTGTGCGGATTGGTTGCATACATTTGAGTTAGTTCCGGGCTCCTATATTAAAATTTTCATCAATGAATCAAACCATAGAATAATTGAATGTTTTTAGTTTTTAGTGTACAAGTTTTGGCTTGAGGGAGGACAAAGTTTATTTTAAAAACTTCTTACATTACAAACTCTTTAAATTTATAACTTGAATATAACTATATTTTCTTTACTTTTATTATTTTTAGAAAAAAGTAAAGTAGAACTTTTTCTTTTATGTTATATGGAATCTAACATCAACAACAACAACAGTAACTAGTAAATATTTTGTTGAGGCGCAGGATATAAGAAGGTCGAGTAATATGAAATCTTACCCTTAATTAGTAAAGAAATTGTTTCCAAATTATATGCAATCTAGATCGAATGAATTTATGATTGAAGTCTATGGATATCTATATTTATATTCTTAATATCGTATAAACATATTATTTACATATTTGAGTTAGTTATTTATTGTTTTATTGGAATTTTTATGCAATTTTTATAAAATAATGTTGGAAATTATTTTGACATTAGTACTTTGATACTAAAATCAGTTTTTAACTAAAAAATTGAGTAAAAAATAAAAGAGAATATATATAAAATTAGAATTTAAGTCTCTTTTTCTTTTTTTCCTTTTATTTCTATTTATATAAGAATGTGTAGAAAATAAAGTTGTTTAAATTGTTTTTCTACGCATCCAAACTTCAAATCGTAAGCGAGTGAGACTAAAATGATAGCGACAAAACATCTAGACAAAGTATAATGCAGAGATGGTGAATGAAGAGTGCAAACTTATTATAGAAAACTAAGAATGATAAGTATTAAGATATTAAATATTTTTAATAGGTTTCTCGGTGTGAAGGAATTGATTCTCAGAGTAAACTATTTGTTGGAGTATTAATTCTCTTACTCTTTATAGTTTATAGTATTCATACTAAAATTTGAATTATGATAAAAAATAAAGCATAAGCATTTTAAACTGCTATATGATAGTTTATGTTTTTGCAGTCAATCAATTGGATACAATTGATTATAACATTATTATTTAATTAATAAAAAAGCTTTCTTTATCTTTTTGTTTTAATTTAATTACATTTAATGTTTTAATACTAAAGTAAAATCTCTGGAATAATTACTATGTAAATGAAATTATAATAAGATTATAATTGTAATATTCAATTTACATTTAGGTATTGTTCATAAATGTTTCTAATTATACATTTAATTGTTTAACTTGAATTGAGACTTGATTGTTGTTGATTTTGATAAAAATTAAAATTTTTAAGCCATTATTTTTGTCTATTCTTCGCGACTTTTTTTTTAATTTTGGAAACTGTTTACACGACCACTTCTGTGATATCTAAATCATTTTTTTCAATCTGCCTCTATGTATAATATGTCCATCTCTGTGTTACAATTGTTGTGTTTCATACAGGACAATTAATTTCTTAAAAATTAAAAACCCTAGAGAGCATATACGATGCTTATATGTTGGTTCTAAAAACTGTTTTTGTGTGCCTTGCGTTTTGGTTTCCGGAAATTAATTTGGCATTGTTATTGTCTCTATGCCTTCTGCATGGTTTTTATTTCTTAACAATAAAAAACCTCAAATTAGGAAAATCATGGTTTACTGTGCGTATGCGATGACTATGGAAGGTTTATTGTGAACATTGTTTGGGTCACCTTTTTGTGTGTTTTCTGCCTATGCGTATTCGCTGTTCATGCTTGTTGCTCATTCTAATTTTATACATATGTTGTTTTCTGAGTTTGTCTGCATTTACTGGGTTTATGGATTAAACGAATGTGTGGCTTAAAAGCCACCTAAGGCGTGTCTCACTAGTCGCGAAATGATGCTGGTGATGGTTGAGAGACGGCGCCACTGATTGATGTCGGCACGATGAAAAACACTGGGTGAAAATCACCCATTGACGCAGGTGGCGTGGGTAATTCGGCACAAGGATGAAGCGGCATGAAGGTTGGACAACCAACGATTGAAGCACCGATTGGGACTCATGGGAAGATGGGGTTGCGGTTGAAGAAATGTGGGAAGTAGATGGAAGCTTCTGGATTGTGAGTGTGCGCGCCCATACGGTCCACGCTCCAGACAACCTTCCCTCTATTTTTTAATAAATTTTAATGTTTTTAAAAACATTAATTTATATTAAATTATTTTAATGGAGATTAAATTAGTTTATACTCCTAATAAAATTGAAAAAGTGTTTTCTCAATTTTTGAAAAATTTTTCAAAGGCCATTTTGTTAGGAAAAGTTTTAGAATTATGTTTAATTTTTCAAAAGTTGAATTATTAAATTAAATTAGTTATCAAATCAATAATTAGAATCAAGTAAAGGTTTTTAATAAAATCTTTCATAATTGGATTATATTTAAAATTATAAATATAATGAGATTATATTATTTTAACGAGACTGTAAATTTTTAAGATTTTAAATCCCTCAATTAAATATTAAGTACATGTTAGGAACATGATAGTTGCCTTCCATTATTTAAGAATAAAACCATGCTTGGGTTGTTGAGTAAACTCAAGGTTACTTTAACCTGGATATGTTCATCTTAAATTAATGAGTCATACTTAACTAAATTTGTATGATTTGGATGAGCAAACTCATGATCATATGAATTTAGAGACAGGATTAGGAACAATAAATATGATATATTTTGGCAAAGAGTTGTCACATGACGGTTTTAGAAGTCACATAAGATGTAATTGAAAAATAGTTTCCTACCTAATTTAAATATATTTGTTTGTTGAGCAAACTCAAGATCAATTAATTTTAAATAGAATCCTAGCCCACTAGGAAATTATTTGATAATTTATCAATTTAATAGTGAGACTATTACTTTGAATAAAATTGCAGGAGTAATCAAATAATTTTTAAAGTTCTTATTTTATTTGATTTTGGATATAAATTAATATTTGCTCCTTTTATGTTTTTCGGTTATCGAATTTGAAGATGAGTACGAACCTGACCTTGAGGAGCATTATGGATGCTAACAAGGTGACTAGATCTAATTTTTTGGATTGGTTTCGAAACTTGAGAATAGTTCTTAGGTAAAAGAAGAAGCTTTATGTTCTTAACACTCTTGCACCACCAAAACCTAGTTCTGATGTAGCTTACGAAGTTTGGGAGAGGCATCATCATTATATTGATGACGTTGAGCAAGCCATATGTGTGATGTTGGCTAGCATATCTCCTGAGCTTCTGAGGCAGCATGAAAATATGGATGCGCCTATATGATTCTGCATCTCAAGGAGTTGTTTGATGCACAAAGTAGGGTGGAGAGATATCAAATCTCTAAGGAGTTGTTTGAATGCAAGATGACAGAAGGATCTTCAGTCGGCCTATATGTGCTGAAGATGATTGGGTATATTGAAAAATTAGCTTGATTAGGTTTTATTATGGACCACGAGTTAAACGTTGATTTGGTGCTGCAGTCTCTAAGTTTGATTTTTTCACATTTCGTCATGAACTTCAATATGAACCAGAAGGATATGAAATTGCCCGAACTATTGAACATGCTCAAGATTGCGGAAGGGTGCCTTAAGAAGGAACTCAGTTATGTTCTTATTGTCGGTTCTTTTAAGAGCAAGAAAAGGGCTCTAAGAAGTATAAGAATAAGAAACAGAAGGCTTCTACTAATGTAGTAAAGGCCAAAGGAGGTGTCAAAAAGAAGCGCAATGACAAAGGCACATGTTTTCATTGTGGAGTCAACGAACACTAAAAAAGGAATTGCTAATCTTATTTTGCTAGACTGAAAGATAAGAAGCTTGAGGAAGCTGTCTCTTCAGGTACGTTTATGATTGAGATTAATCTTTCTACTTTTGTTTCACATTCTTGGGTATTAGATACTGAATTTGGTTCTCACATATGTAATAACATGTAGATGTTAACAAGGAGGAGATCGTTGAGGAAAGGCGAAGTGGACTTGCAAGTTGGCAATGGACCAAGAGTTGTTGTGTTAGTTGTAGGAACTTATAGTTTGGCTGTACTAACCTGGTATTAGAACTTGATAATTGTTATTATGTTATCGTTATTACAAAAACCTCATTTCTATTTCTTATTTAGATTTGAATGGATTTGTTTTTATTGTTAATAATAACAGTTGTTCTTTTTATAAATATAATGTTTATTATGGATTTGAATTACTTACAAATGATTTATATGAGTTAGATCTTGAAAAGCTGATTCTTAATATAATAGTAAGAAAAGAAAGTCAAGTAACTAAAATCCATCTTATCTATGGCATTATAGGTTAGGTCATATAAATAAAACTAGAATCACAAAGTTACATAAAGAAGGATATTTGGATCCTTTTAATTATAAATCATATGAAAGCTGTGAGTCTTGTTTATTGGAAAAGATGACTAAACTATCCTTTAGTGGAAAGGGACAACGTGCTAGTGAGTTACTAGAGTTAATACATTCATATGTATATAGGTCTATGTCCACTAGTGCTAAACGTGGATACTCGTATTTCATTACATTCATAGATGATCATTATAGATATGGTATGTATACTTAATGAAAAAAAGTCTTAATCTTTTGAAAAGTTTAAGGAATTTAGACTTGAGGTTGAGAAACAAACTAGTAAAAGTATTAAAACACGTAAATCAAATTAAGGTGGTGAATACTTGGACCATAAGTTTCTTAGTTACTTAAAAGAGAATAGGATTCTCTTACAATGGACTTTTCTTACAACTCTATAGCATAATAGAGTTTCTGATAGGAGAAACAGTACCCTATTAGATATGGTATGTTCCATGATAAGTCATACAGTCTTTTTTGTCTCCTTTTAGGGATACGCAATTGAAACCGCAATATACCTTCTAAACAAAGTTCCGTCTAAATCAGTTGATAAGGCAACATATGAGATATAGACTGGTAGAAGACCTAGATTGTCACACTTAAAGATTTGGGGATATGATGATATGTGAAGTGAGTTATATCTAATAAGCTTTAAACTAAATCAGATAAATGCAAATTTGTGGGATATCCAAAAGAGAGTTTCGGATATTAATTTTACCATCCTGTTGAACAAAAGGTGCTTATCTTAAGACATACTATAATCTTAGAAAGAGAATTTATTCTCAAAGAAAGTAGTGGCAGTGAGGTATAACTTATAGAAGTTTAAAAGTCACAAATTCACATTGAGATGGAACAAGAACCTTAAGTTGATACATATGATGTGCAACTAAGAGTTTAAAAGACACATAGTCTGTGAAAAACTTGTAAGATACGTCATCCCCCCATTAAATTAGATATACATATTAAGCAAGGAAAGGATAATGTATCATTCGTACATGATGAGCCTACTAATTTTAAAGAAGTGATGTTTTGACATTGATTCTTTAAAATGGCAAAAAGCCATGAGATCTGAAATGGAATCCATGTACACTAACCAAGTATGGACTTTAGTGGATGCACCTGATGGTATTATATCTCTTAGATGTAAGAGGGTTTTTAGGAGAAAAATTGACATGGATGGCAATGTACATACGTACAAAGTGAGGTTAGTGGCTAAAGGTTACAAACAAAAACAAGGGATTAATTTTGATGAAACCTTTTCGCCAGTAGCTATGCTAAATTCCATCAGGATCATGCTAGCTATAGTAGCATATCATGATTATGAAATATGGCAGATGGATGTTAAAACAACATTTCTTAATGAGAATTTGCAGGAAGATGTGTATATGACACAACCTGAAGGTTTTGAATTTAATAAAAATCCTAATCAAATATGCATATTAAAAAGGTCCATTTATGGACTTAAATAAGCATCACGGAGTTGGAAAATTCGTTTTGATGAGAAAATCAAAGAGTTAGATTTTATAAAATATTGATGAACCATGTGCCTATATGAAGGTTAGTAGGAGTGCAATCGTTTTCTTAGTGTTATATGTTGATGACATATTGCTAATTGGAAACAACATACTTATGCTTCAGTCTATAAAGATTTAGTTATCCAAGAACTTCTCTATGAAGGATATGGGAGAATCAGTCTATATTATGGGAATAAAGATCTATAGGGATAGATCAAAGATGTTGCTTGGATTGTCCCAGTCCACTTACATAACATAGATACAATGCTAAAGAGGTTTAGCATGGAGAATTCTAAGAGGGATTCTTACCCATGTCACATGGGATTTCTCTCTTACAGAGTATGTGTCCAAAGACATAAGAGAAGAGTGAAAAAATGGATTGTATTCCATATGCTTCAGCAATTAGATCAATCATGTATGTGATGCTATGTACTAGACCATATGTCTCTTATGCTTACGAGCAAGTTTCAAGCCAATCTGGGTGACAGTCACTGGATGGCTTTGAAAAAAATTTAAAGTACTTGAGAAAAAACTGGATGGAAGAGTTCCAAACAACCAACTATTGCATATTCAACAACTGAGACAGAGTACATTTTAGTGTCAAAGGCAGAAAAGGAAGCAGTTCTGATCAAGAAGTTCATCACTAAACTTGAAGTGATTTATAGCATTGTTAAGTCTATAGTATTATACTGTGACAACAACGATGCTACTGCACAAGCAAAGGAACCAAAGTCTTATCAACGGTCAAAATATGTACTCAAGAAGTTTCATTTGATCAAAGAGATAGTTGTAACACCCCACTCCCGCTGGACCCGAACCCGATATCGATAGTGATATCCGAATCCGTGCCTCGCGAGGGTGGCGTGTCACATCACTTAACACTTGAACCTCGGTATATATATATATTTTTTAAAACCATAACATAAAGAACAGAAAATCAGTAATCAAAACGTTCACTTTGTTTTATAATCATTTGATACAAACACAAAGACAATCAACAGAAACTTTTATTTGCCACTTGGGCCCATTTCAAATTACAAAATACAAACATTATCATTCATTTACAATTTTCCAAAATTATTA
>JANZXP010000194.1:28292469-28314614 GCA_027576715.1 Erythroxylum flavicans | reverse complement strand
CTTCCAAAAATATCCTTATGCATCTTACAACATCAACACTTTAATTCCATCAATCCATGAATTAAATCCTCCTAAACTTGACATAACAGTTACCTCCAAATAAAAATAATCTATCTAACAATACTACAAAATTTATTCAAATCATGCTTAATAAAGAGAAATTTTGAAGGCCCAACATTAATAGTTCAATCTTAGAAACCATCCTCAACAAGGAGACATCCAAGCAAATCTAGGATTCTATAAAGAAGAAATTTGAAGACTCAATAAGGGCAAAAAGGCAGCAGATTTAATCACTTCATTTGAAATGCTTCAAATGAAATTAGGAGAGTCCATTTTTGAGTTCTTCTCAAGAACAATAGCTTGTTAACAAGTTACAGGTCCATAGAGAGAAGATGGAGGATGTGATCATAGTAAAAAAAATTCTTCGATAATAAACACCAAAGTTTAAGTATATGGTTTGTTCAATTGAAGAATGAAGGATCTCGATAATCTTTCAATCGAAAAACTACAAGGTTTACTGATGATTCATGAGCAAAAAAATGATGCATCAAGATAAAGAGAAGCAAGCTCTAAAGGCCTCTGTGTCTACCCAATCCTTAAACTTTAAAGGTACAGGTAGAAGTAGAGGAAGGAGCGATCATGACAATAGAGATGACAACAAGCATTTTAAAACAAACAGTGATCGTCTTTAAAGAAAAGGTAGAGGATGAGGTAAGTCATTTGAAAAATCAAAAGTGTAGTGCTTCTGATGTCATAAATTTGGTCATTGCAAGTCTGAATGATATGCTAAGTTGTATATTTATAAAGAAAAGAGAGAAAAATCAAATTATGTAGAAAATGAAGAAGAAATATCTTTTTTGATGGCTTTTTCATACCAATGAGGTATCATATCAGAGTTTCTTATACTGGACACTAGTTATAGCAATTATATGTATGGAGATCAATTTGTGTTCTCAAAATTGGACAAATATTATTGTGATTATGTGAATTTAGTGATAAATTTGATATTTTTTATAGGACCTGCATATAGTTTTGATTTATTTAGAGAAGGCTTATGATAAGGTACCTATGGAAGTTATGTGGAGGTGTTTAGAAGCTAAGGAAGTTCATTGTGCCTATATATAGGTTATTAGGAATATGTATAAAGGTGTTAAGACTAGAACAAGGATGACAAGTGGAGATACAAAGCATTTTCTATAAATATTAGGCTACACTAACGATCCTCGATGAGCTTCTACCTGTTTACAGTAGTTATAAATGTGCTTGCCAAGAATATCCAAGGAGATGTGCCTTGGTATATATTGTTTGCTGATGACATTGTTTGCGTGGATGAAACAAAAGAGGGTGTTTATGACAAACTAGAACTTTAGAGGGAAACGCTAGCGTCAAAATGCTTTAAAGTGAGTACGACTAAGACTGAGTACTTAGAGTATAACTTTTTGAGTCATAGGGATGCATCCAATGTCGAGATCAAGATTAGTATTGAAATTATACCATAAAAAAATTATTTTAAGTACCTTAGATCCATCATCCAAAGCAATAACGAGATAGAAAATGACATAATTCACCGTATCAAATCAGGGTAACTAATATGTAAAAATGCCTCAGGAGTTGTATGTGATAAGAAAATACCAGTCAAGCTAAAAGATAAATTCTATTGTCTAACAATGCTGTCTGTTATGCTCTATAGGATAGTATTGACCCATCAAACAGACACATAGCCATAAGTTAACGGTAATAGAGATGGGGACGGTTCATTAGATGTGCGACCTTATAAGAAGAGATAAAGTTAGGAATAAAATAGTAAGAGACAAATTAGGGGTGGCTAGAGCTTTGATAATAAAATGAGAGACAAGATTTAGGTGGTTTGGACATGTTAAGAGGAGGCATACTAACGCCCCAATGAGAAAATGTGAGAAGATTATACTTAGGGACTTTTAAGAGAAGAAAGGGAGACCTAAGAAGAATTAAGGGAAGGAGATTAAAAAAGATATAGCCCTATTAGAGCTTACCAAAGACTTGACCCTCAATAGAAAACTTTGGTGAACTAGGATAGGGTAGAGGACCATACATAAAGAGGTTCTCTTTCCATAGACCTTTTCAACCTTTTTCTTCGACTCTTATGTCTTTTAGTCAGTTATTTTATTTATTTATTTCATATTTATTTGTTTTTTAATTGCTTGTTGTTTTAAATACTTATCAATGTTATTTTTAGTTTGTTTATTTATTTACTTATTTTTATTTTATTTTTATCTTTTTTAATTTTAAATTTATGTAATTATTTGTTTATTTTTTACTTTCAACAATTTTTAAAAACTCATTTTTCTTGAGTTTGTCGAAAACAACATCTCTACTAGTTAGGGGTAAAGTTGCATGCTTCTAGACCTCCTCAGGCTTTATAACTCAGTGGGATTCTTATTGAGACGTTGTTATTATTTTTGTTTGAAAAGGAATGGTAACACTCAAGACCAAGGCAAATTTAGTCCAAAATATTTCTACTTTCCTATTTGTTCAAGATTTTTAAACAAAGCTTATTAGTATTATACGACTATAAGAAAAGGGTTATGAGATCACTATTAAGGAAGGAGTTTGTAAAATATTCAATGAAAAGATGGGCCTAATTGCTCAGGTCAATATAATGAAAAATCAAATGTTTCCACTTCATTTTACCACTATCACTCATTCATACTTTTCATTAAGAGTAAGATAAGAGTGGTGGTTATAGAATTTTCACTATTGACATATAAACTTTGCCAGTTGAAGACATTATAAAAGAAGAATAAAGTGATGGGCCTTCCATAACTTTCAATACCTTCTTAATTGTATGAAGAATGTATTGTTAGCAAATAACACTGAGACAAGTTTTTGAAAGACAAATCTTGGAGAGAAAAGAAAGTTTTGGAGCTTGTCCATTCTGATTTGTGTGAATCAATAAATCCTTCTTATAATGAATATGAAAGTACACAATTATGTTCATTGATGATTACAACTAAAAACATTAGGTATATTTTTTACAAGACAAGTCTAAAGCATTTATAACTTTTAAAAGTTATAAAATTGAGAAAGAGGACAACATTCCGATAAACGATCTTCGTACAAATTATGGTAGAGAATATAACTCAAATGAATTTTTAAAATTTTGTTCATATCATGGAATCAAGAGACAACTTGCAACAACTTAAATACCTTAACAAAATGGTGTATATGAGAGGAAGAATCACACAATCGTAAATATAGTGTGGATCATTTTGGCAAGGACCAATATTCTAAGAAGTTTTTGGTCTAATGCTATTAATTGGAGCGTTCATATTTTGAACAAAAATCCTACACTTGTTGCTCAAAACATGACACTAAAGCAAGCATAGAGTGGGCAAAAACCTTTTATATAACACTTTAGAATATTTTGGTGTATTATTATGTTCATATACCATATTTGAAGAGAAAACATTAGAGGCCAAAGGAGAAATTTGTGTTTTTCTTTGTCTTACCATTCAATCCAAAGCTTATAAGCTTTATAATCTAACACACACAAAATTATTAGTCATGATGTAGTTTTTTATAAAGAACATATTTTGTACTTAGTTAAATACTGTTGCGAGATAACTAATTCCAATAGGTTTGGATAGAGAAGATGACAAAAAATAGAATATTCTAAACAACAACATCTGTTAGTGGCTTCTACTTATAAGTATTCCCAATATGAAGATTCCTAAGTTTGAGATTCTGATATCAACACCATAATCTAGCGAACAAGTTAAAGTAACAAATTCAAATGCCAAATATGTTCAAAAGAGTCTAGTTTAGTTGACAGATTATAAGATAACCAAAATTCATCAAATTGAAGATCAATCACTCATTTCGCTTTACCTTCATATTATAATCCTACAACCTTTGAATATGCTATCAAAAAGTCAAAATGGTGGAAGGCTATGGATGTTAAAATTGGAGCCATTGAAAGAATGATAAATGGGAGCTAACTAATCTTTATAAAGGGAACTAAAAGATTGGTGTAGAATGGATCTACAAAACAAAATTGAAAGATAACAATAAAGTCACTAAGTACAAGGCATATTTGGTGGCTAAGGGATACAAGTAAGAATATGAAGTTGATTACACAAAAGTCTTCACCCTAATTGTAGGGCATCATACAATCTAGTTTCCTATATAGATATTTAGAGGAAAAGGTATTTATTGACTAACCCCCTAATTATATTAAACTTGGTAATGAGCATAAAGTTTACAAATTAAAGAAAGCTCTTTACTATAGGCTTGGTGTAGATAGATCAAAGCTTATTTTCTGAAATAAGGATTTTAAAAATGTTTATATGAGTACACATTTTTGTTAAAGTTAGAGTGGGAGGAAAAATACTCATTATGTGCTTATATACCAATGATCTTATTTTTATTGGAAGTAATATTGGGATCTAAGAAGAATTTAAGAAGTTGATAATGGTGGAGTTTGAAATGTATGATCTTGGTTTGTTGCATTACTTTCTTAACATTGAAGTAGTGCAATCTTCAGCTAGAAAATTTATTTCTCAAAAAAAGGTATGTGTGAGAAATTATAGATAGGTTTTATATGACGAATTGTAATCTTGTGAAATCTCTAACTAGTTGTGGCTCAAAGTTAAACAATGGTACTAAAGGAAGGATGGTGGACAACATATTTTACACGCAAATTATTGTGTAGCTTGATATATTTAACTGAATATGGGTTGAACATAATGCATTTTGTGTCTAACAAGTAGATATATGGAGAAACTCACATAGATGCATCTGCAAGCTGCTAAGAGAATCTTTCATTATTTACAAGGAACTAAAGATTTTGGCTTGATATGCCTGAAAGGTAAAATATCATATTTGATTGGTTTTATTGACAATGATTATATAGGCAATGTAGATGATAAAAAAAGCACATTAGGTCAAGTTTTCATGCTAGGATCAGGGGTTATTTTATGGTCATCCAAGAAGTAACCAATTGTCACATTATCAACTATATAGACTAAATTTGTTATTGCAACAACTTATGCCTATCAAGCTATTTGTTTCAGAAAAATTCTGGGGGAGATACATTTCAAGCAAGTTAAAGCTCCTACAATTTTTTATGAAAACAATTCAACAATTAAACTCTAAAAAAGATCATGTGTTATACCGAAAATATCATATGTTATACCGAAGAAGCAAGTATGTTAATGTGAGTTCTATTTTCTGAGAGATTTAAACAATGTTGGAACAATTAACCACAAGTATTGTAGAAGTGAAGAACAATTAACTGATATGTTAACCAAACCCCATATTTCTTCCCTTTCAAAACTTAAGAAGGCCAATGGGAGTTTGCACTTTAAAGAATCATGTCTGATGGTATTGCACAAGAAAATTAAAGTCTAAAACTATCAATTTAAGGAAGAGATTGTTATAAATAAGATAAGTGATTGTTAGTTGTTTTATTATGTTGGCCTAGTCAATAACAATCCTAATATTTAGGAGATCAGACTGTTACTTGAATGTATTATTTTAACCTTAATTTTAGGAAGTCTTTAGATGGTTGTTAACATCATTGCATTTCTATTATTTATTTATTTTGGAATAGCAATTTTGCAAAAAAAATAACATAGTTCCTCCTTTTTCAACTCTCTTTTATTTTTCTCTTTATTTTAGTTTTTATTTTATTTTATTTTCCTTGTATAAAAAAATCTACACTTTTATGCTTTATAGATTAAATGGGATACAAGTTCATATACAAGAATACTTATATTGCTTAGATCACCTATTAAATGACAAATTAAATAAAATAAGATGTTTGCTTTAAATGGATAAATTTAAAATATTTTGGATTTCAATAATTTATCAATTTATTGTGATCATAGAATTTTAATAATATACATACTTTTGTATTTAATTAAAATATTAATATGTTATATTTCCCTTATATTTGATTGAATAACCAAAATTTATTATTTTAAGTAGAAACATCAATTTATGCTTATAATAACAAATTTTTCTTATAAAGCTTTTTAAGAAAGATAATCTAAATAGCATCAATGAAAATGTTGCACATCGAAAAGGAAAAAAGGAGCAAGTTGACAATGCAGATATATGGAATAGCCAATTAAACTATATGCACTAATCAAAATCGATGAAGATCCTCACTAGTCTTTATAAGAAGAAATTCACAATTGTATATGTTAAGGGAACAACCACAATGCTTTATTAAATTTCTGCTAAATTTACTTTATGAAAATAAGTAATATTAATTTAATCACATATTTTGTAAAAACTTTTTAAAATTTTATTAAAATATACCTCTATAACATATTTGTGTAATATTATTATGTTATTTTTATATTGTAATTATACCTACATATATATTGGCAACCTTTGACTAGAGGCAAAAGATAAAAAAGGAGTGACTGTAGCTTAGATTCTAGTTATGCTAGCTAAGACACAAGCCCTTCTTCTCTCCATAGGCATCAACTTTTAAAGTTTGCCCTTAGGAATCTAAATTGACTAATCATTTCGTGCATAACTTAGACCTCAAACAAGATCTCCAGTCTAACTCCAGTCTAAGACTTTCTGATACATAAGATCTTCATAAAGAGGCAAGTGTAGAGCATACTTGTCTTTCTATATGACTAGAACTACATTATTTAAGAATCAAGCTTTTAAGAGAGAGAAAAATTAGAAGGAAGCCATGGGACATAAAACACACTTCATATTACTAATGGAACTAGGGGTGTTTATAAAGGAAGAGAAGCTTGCTTTTATAGGTTAAGCAAGGGAGGAAAAGACAAAAAAACTTTTAAATGACAACCCTACATAGTACAATAATGTCAACTAAAATCAAAAGTGCATAATGAAACTGAAATTTATTGGGAAACGCTAGTTCTCAGTATAATTACTCAGTGATAAGAAGGAATCTCTTAACAGGGTGCTGCAGATAAGGATCAAGGACCATTGTCATCATCAGACACAGATATATCATCATCCAATTTTTCCATTTCTTTTATAAAATGGGCTATTTCTGTATCAGTCCAAACTAGAGGCTATAGTTCTTGAGTGTTTTGGAAATAGTCTGTAAGTTTGGTCTTGTCTTTGGTCTTATAAGCAGTTGAGCTTTCTCCTTCTTCAAAAATCTTCTAGGGCCCAAAAGCAGGTGGGCATGGTAGTTCTCCTACCATGATGCTTAAACCTATGTGAGCAAATTAGTCAACAAATGACCACTATCCAACAGTTGGTGAAATAGGCTATGGTAAGGTATGGACCCAGAGATGTGAAAGTAGTAGGCTTACTAAATTTGGAATAATGATTAAGCTAATCTAAGAAGTGATAAAGATCATGCATTAAATCTTTTCGGTTTCTTAGCCAGTCAATAGAGGTTCTGCAGATTTGAAAATGATTAATGGTGTAAACATAAACATTTTCAGTCATGATGTAAGGATGGTAGACAATGAAGGTAAATGAGCTTTCTATTCAACCAAGAAATACTCTATAACTGGTATCTGTTAATTATTAGACCTAATTGGATATGCCACTTTTACAATGGTTGGAACCATTCTAAGAATGTCCACAATAAAGAATTGGCATTGGTGGGATTAGCCAAATGCTGGTAAACATATAGCAAAGATAAAGCAATGGGATAGGCATAGAGGACACACAAAGCCCAGAGGTGCCACATAATGGATTCAGTAAGAGAGTTATAGATATGGTGCAAAGTCTGATATGGTGTTAAGATGTCAAAGTGATGTGGATGAGTAGGAATGTTTAAGGTGTTAAGAACAAGATGAAGGTAACAAAAAAGACTTTTGCGTAGAAAAACAACAATTTCATCGAGAATTTGAGCAGGGTTTTAGGTTATTAAAGAAAAGAATTTCTTGATTCTAGCCTAAAGATGGAAATCCATAATTGCGAGAATGAAGAGAGGAATTGGATTTTTCAAGATAGGAATAAGAAGTTGGATTGACTTTCTAGGTCTTGAGAGAAAACAAGCAAGCATGTTATGATGAACTTTAATATAGTGAATTGTGAATTTATAGTGAGAGAACCAATCTTTCTAATGAAGTAATTGGTTGTCAGGTAATATTTTCTTTTTGGGTTCAAGAATCTTTGAAAAAGACGAACTGTTCATTTCTATCACAAAATGATAAGGGTTAAGGTGGAATTTAAAATTTTCAATTCCCTTTTTCACCACCAAGATCTGTATATAGATGGTATGATAGTGTTTTTCTATTTCCTTGAACTGGCCACTAATATGGCCATAATAATGTTGTTTCCAATTAATCTCTTCAATCGAGATGGCACCCTAGTAATGGTCACTAGCATCTATCTAAAGTATCAATGGCCTTTGTTATGAATCTTTAAAGGGGTGGATGCTAACTTATTTGCTTTAAGTACTAGACAACTTTAGGTTGATCCTTACTTTAAGATGGTAGATTCTTTCATAGAAATTTAGATAAGGAATTTGTATGATCAGCCACGTATGGTATGAAATTTCTAATGTATTTACAATTCAAAGGAATTGTTGGATTTATTTTGTATTGAGATTTTCATTAGGAAATTGTAATAACTCATTGGCTATATGCAAGCTAGACTAATAAAATCCATCATGAAAGTTCATTCCAAAAAATTATGTTGGGGTTGTTCCAATATGACTTTTCTTAGCTGATAGCATAATCCCATATTGTTTTGAGAGATCAAAAAAAGATTGGAATAGTACCTAATGATTGTCATGGGTCTTTGAGTATAATAGAATGCCATCAATGTAAATCAAGGCATTGGAAATCATAGAGTTTTGTCATAGCCCTTTGAAATAGTGATGGATTGACTTTGCATCCAAATGGCATAACAATCCATTGATATTGGGCATTAGGAATGCAAAAAGCTATCTAATACCTTTCATGTGGGCCTATTCCTAATTGCTAAAAACTTGCCTTCAAGTCAAACTTTGAAAAGATTTTTACTTCTTTTAGAAATAGGAGTTGGGTATTGATCTTTGGTAGTGAAATTTTGACATATTAAATTAATGCATTCGAAGGTTTATAATCAATCACTAACCTCTTTTTTTCTTTGCTCATTTGTTCACATAAAAAGCCAGACAAGGCCAATATAATTTTGTGGGCTCAATTAATCCTTGTTAAAGTAAGATATCACATTCCTCTTATGCTAGCTTCAAATCATCAGGATTCATTCTAGGATGGGTAGCCTTGGCAGAATTGATTTTCTCATTCTTTTTGAAAGGTAAATGAATAAAAAAGTGTGGATTCTTCCAAAAAAAGAAGAGGGTGTAAGAACTGTGCATGGTTCTTAAAATAGTGCTCTAAAATTTTGTCTTTTAATATTTCATACTGAGGAGGTACCCAATTTAGTTCGAACATGTTGCATGGTTCTTAAGATAGTGCTCAATATTTAATACCATTAAGGAGAATTCGTAATTGAGATGCCTTGCAATATACATCCATACCAATCAGGATGTCTGGGTCAAAAAGATGATTACCAAGAAATTTTATCCACGCAACACAATTAGGGAAAAATCTTATCCTTATTTTTCTTTTTATGATAAGCCCAATTTTAAATGAATTTCCATTAGCAGCCCTAAAATATTCATCACGAGGTATCCATACATTTAGAGGCAAGTTGCTAGGCTTCATAACACTTCTGCAATATACAGTATCCATATATCCAGTAGGCTACTTTTATAATAAATTAATCAATTTAACATTGCTTTTTAAATTTTGAATTAATATTTCAAAATTGAGTAACAATTAACTTATAAATTTAGATTTCTTTATATAACTAATAAAATATATAGGCATAATTTTTAACGATTATTCCTCAATCTTTGTTAATATTTCTGATCTTGGGCTGGGTGGCTCGCAAGCTAGTTCGTGGTCGGATGGTCCATCAGCAGGCTGGGCCGGCCCAACCCATCCTTACTTTTTTTAATAAAATTTTATAAAACGACGTAGTTTTTGTCGTTCCGGTAAGGTCATGGGCTTGTTCACCGACCTCAGCCCATGGCTCGATTAGGTCGAGCTATTTTTGCCTGTGGCCCGCCCCATGGCCCGATCAACTCAGGCCAATATTGGGCTGGGTCAGGCGGGCCGGGCCAAAATTGACATCCCTAATGTTATTAGATGTTTGTTACACCTATATACTTTCAAGATGTTATGCATTTCTATGTTTCATACCTTTAATAATTTTGGAGTCATCATTGATGTAGTAAACGGTGATTTATCCAATGTGTCTGTAGATATGACTATTATTATATCCGCTAATGTGAGAAAAGAGAAATTATTATATACCATTGTATGGAATAATCTGGTTGGCTCTTTATCTAGGATGAACCTATATTTCTAATAATTTTACAGTATATAAAATTGACCATATGTTGGGTTAAATAGACAAAACATACATGAAAGGAATAGTGTTAAGGGAAATGATAGTAATTATTGGGAATAATAGTTGTAACTTAGCTGTAAATAGAATATTTCCTATAATTGTAAATATCCCCAGATTTAGTTGCGTCTGTAATTGCCTATTAATATAGGGTATCATATTGGAGAAAGCAAGAGTTTTTATTCCTCTAAAATTATCTTGGTATCAAAGCTCAATATACAGTCTAATACCTAGTGTTATTTTTTTACCGCCAAGCATTTGTCTTCTGTTAAAGATAACATAACCGACGATAAGAACGGGGAAAAAACCAAGCCTCAATTGATTCGTGATCCTTCCTCAATATATTATCTATCAACATAGGAAGGTCTAGGTATGACTCTCATAAAATACACTCTTATAGGTGACAATTACGATATTTAAGCAAAGGCAATTGTTAATGCGTTAGAAGCTAGGAATAAGTTTGGGTTTATTAATGGAGAATATGCAAAACCTGATGATGATAAAAGGCATGAAGGCAAGGTTTGGAAGGCTAATAACTCAACAATATGTTCTTGGTTATTTAATGTTATTGATAGTTCAATTCAACCTAGTGTAGCAAGTCACAAAATTACGTGTGATATGTAGATGGATCTCCAAGAACGATATTCTATTAGTAATGGCCCTAGAATAAATTAGCTAAAATCTGAATTGGTTTCTTTAAAGCAATTAAGAATGAATGTGGTTTCCTATTACACGAAGTTAAAATCTTTGTGGGATGAACCTCGTAGATATGATGATATAAGTTGTGGTTACACTTATGTTCGACTCCAAAATTGGTTACTAAGTCTAAAACTGAACGAACCCATCAGTTTCTTGTGGGACTCAATGACGCCATGTTTTGAACACTTCGATCTCAGATTTTAAGTATAGACCCTTTGCCTAATCTTAATAAAGCTTATGCTCTTGTGACTCAAGAAAAGAGACACCTGAATATTGTTCGAGGTCGAGATGATAGAAGTGAAATACTCAGTTTGCTATCCAATCTTGAACAACAGCTAGCTGTGGCAATTGTTCAACTTAACCCACCCTTGATCATCCTTTATGTACCTACTATGAAAAACTTGGTCATGACTATGGTCATTGTTTTCGGCATATTGGGAATCCACCAGGTCGTGGTCTAGGACAAGGGAGGGGGCATGGTCATAGACATGGACATGGATGTGGACGTGGTTGCAGTTCTTCAGTTCTATCCACCCCAGTAGCGACAGCAAACGTTATCACAGCCCTATATAAGGCTGAGTCTTCTATTGACAATAGCAAAGCAATAAGAGTGATCACACTTCCTAGGTTAATAGAAACCCAGTTTCAGCATCTTTTAAGTCTCATTGAGGTGTCCTTTACTTCTGATAAATTTTCTGGTAAGAATTCCACTTGTGCTCAACCTTAGCTTCTTAATAGTGGAGCTTTGCACCATATGACTGAGAATTTGCAACTTTTACATAATATTGTTTATTTGCCACCTTTGCCCGTGCGCCTTCCTAATGGTGTCCAAACATCAGCAATCAGGGAAACGAGTGTTCTCTTGTCTTCCGGGCTCACTGTAAAACATGTTTATATGTCCCAAACTTAAAATGCAACTTACTTTTTATTGGGCAGCTTATCCTTAATACTCGATGTATTGTTACTTTTACTGATAGCTTATGTATTATTCAGGACCGCACGACGAGGACACCAATTAGTGTGGGTGAGCTAAGGAACGAGGTGTGTTTTTATAAGCTAGTGACAAAGGAGGTCCTTCCAATGCAAGTTCGGCTGATCTCTCAGTTTTATGGCATCGACGGCTTAGGCATCCATCCACTCAGCCCCTCCCATTAATTCCTGGTATTGGTAGTAGTAAACAATCAAAGGCAGCTAAGTGTTGTGATATTTGTTTTCGTGCTAAACAAACACGTAATCCTTTTCCTATTAGTGATAATAAAGCTGCAATTATTTTTGATCTAATTCATTGTGACTTATGGGGTCCTTACATAAAGAGTACTTTTATGGGTCTCATTATTTTCTTACCATTGTTGACGATTTTTCTTGGGCAGTATGGGTATATTTATTAATTGAAAAGAGTGAAGCAAGTACTTTGTTCTGTGCTTTTTGTCAAATGGTTAAAACTAAGTTTGAAAAGTCCGTTAAAGTCATTTGGTGTGATAATGGCACAGAATTTGTATATGGAATTATGCAACAGTTTTATTGTGACAATGGGATTTGGCTACAAAATAGTTGTGTAGGGACACCTCAACAAAATGGTTTGGTTAGGAGAAAACGTCACATTCTTGACGTTGCTAAGGCTCTATGCTTTCAAGCTCATCTTTCGCTATAATTTTGGGGGAATGTGTGTTGTCTGCAACCTACCTCATTAATAGGACTCCTACTCCGTTACTTAATGGTAAAACTCCTTATGAAATGTTGTTTAAGACACCTCTCTCTTATTCTCCTCTTTGGGTTTTTGGATGTTTATGTTATGCACATAACATGCCTCGCACAAAAGATAAGTTTGGGTCTTGTAGTAGAAAATGCCTTTTTCTTGGATACCCTCATGGTAAGAAGTGGTTGAAGGTGTATGACTTGGAAACAAGGAATGTGTTTGTGTCTCGGGATGTTAAGTTCTAAGAAGATGTGTTTCCTTTGGCCCCAAATAACACATCTGAGGCTTCAAATAATTCTCAACACATGGACCCGTAAATCTTTAAGGATGATTGGTTTTTATTACCTAATGCTATGCATCCACCTGGGTCTTCTCCAACAATGCATGTGGAATTGAATTCCACCAACCACATTAGCACACCTCGCTCTCCTACATCTCCATCTACTTCACAACAACAGAACTCACTTACCTAAGTCGATGCAATGCCTCTTGATCTAAAGGAGGGCGATGACTTTCTAGTAATTGAATCTCGGCTAACAGGGGCAATATCATTGACAAGGGGAGTGTAGAAAAATCTGAGCTAGAGTATCTTAGGCGTGATCACCGGGAGCATCATCCACTTACTCATCTCAAGGACTTTATTCCCCTTCGACTTAGCTTCTCACACCCATTCCCGCTTCATCTCGCCTATCGATTGTCTCAGGTATGCAATATCCTATTGTCAATTTTATAACTTGTGATAAATTTAATGCTGCCCATCGAAACTTTCTTACTGCTGTATTTATGGGGCTTGAGGAATTTTCAAGAGGTTATAAAAGACACCTATTGGCAAGATGCTATGAGGAAGGAGATTGATGCACTCGAGCGAAATCACACTTGAGATATAACTGATCTTCCCCCAGGAAAGAAACTCATTGGTTGCAAATGGGTTTACAAAATTAAATACAATTTTGATGGGTCCATTGAACATCATAAGTCTCGATTGGTTATACTTGGAAATCATCAAATAGAGGATATTGACTACAATGAGACATTTTCTCTAGTTGCTAAGCTAGTTAGCGTCACAGTCACTATTGTTGAACATTAGGAAATTCACCAAATGGACGTTAACAATGCTTTTTTTCATGGTGACCTTCATGAGGAAGTATATATGAAACTTCCACCTATTTTTCTTCTTCTTAACCTAGAAAGGTTTGTCGACTTCGCAAATCTTTGTATGGGTTGCGTAAATCACCATGTAACTAGTTTGCAAAACTTGCTTCCGCTTTGCGACATTATGGCTTTGTTCAGGCCCATGCTAATCACACCCTGTTCGCCTACCAGAAGGGTGATATTTCCTTATCTGGTCTGGTGTGTGTCGATCACTTGCTATTGACTGGTAATAATTTCGTTCTTGCTCCAATTTTAAAAGATACTTAGATTCTTGCTTTCAAATTAAAGATATTGGTTCTCTTAAATATTTATCGGGAATTGAGTTTGCTCACTCTCCTAAAGGCCTGTTTATGTGTCAGCGTAAATACACATTAAATATTTTGAAAAAGACGAAATTAGTTGCTGCTAAACCAACTGACACTCGGATAAAAACCCCAATGAACCTAACAAAAAGTATAAAGGCCCAGCAGAAATTACTTGTTTTTTGAGACCCATGCTGCAAAACCATGGCTTGGCTTTTACTTTTGAAACTCTATTTTTTATTCGGTTCGCTATTGATGCATAGTTTGACATTCGATTTATTTGACTATTACACGACCCAATATTGCATACTCTGCTCACATTCTATCACAATTCATGCAAGCTCCTCACAAAGAGCATTATGAGGTGACTACTCGTGTTCTTTGCTATCTTAAAAATCAGTTCAGCCAAGGTATTTTTCTCCACACTGATAACAATCTCCAGCTATATAGTTATTGTGATTCTA
This sequence comes from Erythroxylum flavicans, assembly GCA_027576715.1. NCBI lineage: Eukaryota > Viridiplantae > Streptophyta > Magnoliopsida > Malpighiales > Erythroxylaceae > Erythroxylum > Erythroxylum flavicans. Next base: position 28,299,909 of record JANZXP010000194.1, on the reverse strand, counting down.
ATTGTGCTGCATACCCACTTACGTGACGATCTATAACTAGATATTTTATTATGCTGGAGTCCTCTCCTATTTCATGGAAGACTGAGAAATAGGCCACTGTGTCACGTTCCTCAGCATAAGTTGAATATCTTTCCATGGCTTTTACGTGCACTAAACTTAAGTGGCTAAAGGCCTTTTTGGCCAATTTTGGTGTGTTCTATCGTCAATCGATGTGTTTGTTCTTTGACAATCAGGCTGCTCTTCATATCGCAGCTAACCCTATCTTCCACGAACATACTAAATATATTGACATTGATTGTCAATATGTTAGAAAACAACTTTAAGCAGGTCACATTTTTAATGATCATCTTCGGACCAAATTTCAACTTGCGGACATTTTCACTAAAGCATTGGGCCAAACGCAATTTCAGTTTCTCTGGCGTAAGTTGGGCATTCGTGATTCTCATACACCAACTTGAGGGGGAGTATTGGGAATAATAGCTATAACTTAGCTGTAAATAGAATCTGTCCTATAATTGTAAATATCTCCTCTATAATTGCCTATTAATATGTGCTATCATACTGGAGAAAGCAGGAGTTTTTAATATTAGTCCAAAATTATCAGTAATATCTAATTTTCTCATTCTGCTAGGAAAAGGAAGGGTGTCCTAAGTATACCTGAATTAAATTATATGTGCATGATAAACATTTATTTTATAATGCACCTCGACGTCGACGTTAGCAGCTGCAATTGCAAGCCATAGGCAGATATTTGCTTCTTCGAGAGGTCCCCTTGTAATTCTAAGTGGCACCCTTTTTAACCAGTGAAAAGTTGTTTTATTTAATAATAATCTTTATATTTGCTTGCATAATAAAAGAATTTTAAGTTATAGTGACACATTTTTCTTCTACAGTTATAAATTCAAGAATATTAAGGTAATCATATATTTGTACAAATAATTTTTAAAAGTTTGTTAAAATCTGTCTCTTCAATAAACTCCAAGCATATTCTGTTTTCAACCTTTTCATTATCTATACTAAATGAGAACTTATCGAATTTTGTATCATTTAAAAAAATATTCAATAATTGTAACCCTAAAAGATATGTTGTATATGATAAATCTAAATAAAATATATAGATAAATCTTCTGATTTTTACAGCAATAACCCTTCACTGTGAGGATAAAAAAATGAAATTAAAGAGGTATAGGTGATATTATCTCAATGATAATGATCTCTGATACTTATTCCTTACTAAAATTTAGTTATATTTTCTTATAATTATAAAATTTTCTGTAATTTACAATTAGTGATGATTAATTTAGATATTAATGTAAATAAAATAACCAAAAGATAATTTCAAAAAAAATAACCAAAAGATGCATCATTGAAATTCACAAGTTAAAAGGCACAAGAATTTTCCTAATTAAATATTTTTATATAATCTTATTCTTTAGGAATTCTTAAAATATCATTTTATATTACGTTTAAATCTTTAAATGTTATTTAAAATTTTAAATTAAATGTTGTATCTTAAATCATTAGGCGTATCTAATAGTCGTTATATTAATGATATTTAATCCTTAACATAGGTTTCGCTTGATATGCTTTAACAATTATAACTAATATTTAAAAAATCCGTAAAAAAATCAAACTATTAAGATAACGTATAAATAAGTATTAAAGTATGTATACTATACATAGCTTTCAATCATTATACGTACATATATATATATATATATTCAATCATTATATGTACATATGCATATAGTACTTTAAGTGGTTCACAGCCAAAAGTCCGGTACCTTGTCACGTCAATTGATGTTTGAACTTCGCAAGCGACTGCTGAATGCTGATGGATCGTAACTTCGTAATTAGTACTCACCGGTACTACTGTTCGTTTCTTTTCCCTTTCACTTCAGCCGTCACTTCAGAGCGGTGATAATTCATTGTACATTTAATTTTGGATAGTGATATCACATAATGATCATGATATACTTTTTTATATATAAAAAACATCTGCCCGTCGCCGGAATCCCAAACCTCCGATCACATTCTCAAGCACGTACCTTGATTTACCCGAATTTTTTTATTACCCCTGCGAGTTATTAATCGCATAGATATTATTTTTCACGTGCTCGCCATTTTTTTAAGGAAATATGTTAAATACATCCGTTGTTGTAAAAGATTTAAATAAATCCATGGTTCTTATACATTATTTAACGTTTTCCATACAATTCGACTAGTATTCTAGTCTTTAACAAAAATAGGTTTTTACTAATACTTAATAATTGAAGTATCAATTAATTTATGTAATGCTATAATTAAGTAATCTAAATCTGTCAAACATTAAAATGATTGAAAATTAATTTATTTAAATATTTGTTAAATATTTATTTTGTAAAAGATCTAATTAAAAGATTATGATGGAAGATTGTACTACAAAACAATAAATATATATTTTCATTTTTGTAAAATATTAAAATGAAAATAACACTTATAACCCTTAAATTTTCAAATCTCTGAACTTATTTTCATACAACCCTTCATTTCTTAAATTAGTCATGCCAATAATATGCGTTTAATATATAAAATACAAAGCAGTTCATTCAAATATGTTCATACTAAGATCAAATCATCATTCGTAGGATTTTATATGTGTAACAAATTAAATTAGTGAAAACTACACGGGGGAATTGAACAATTAGTAGGAAGTTTGGGATTGCATACATCAAAGGTAGTTATATTTGTATTCAATTAAATGAAAGAATATGTTTTTTATAATAATAAAAGACATTTAAAAACATAATTAATCTATAATAATAAATTAGTTTAGAAAAATAAATTGAAAGTAATAATAATATAATAGAGAAAATATGATTTAAATTTTAATAGTTATAATTTAATACTTTAAAATTTTGAGTTAACTTTTAAGGTATATATATCTATATAAATTACTCCTCCTAAAATTAAAAATAATCATAAAATTCCCTATATTATCAAACGGTTGTAGAAGCTACTTTTTTTAAGTAAATTTTATTATTCAAGCAAAAAGTTCAAAATTCAAATTCGTGTCTACTTACAAATAATAAATAAATAGCTTTGTTGTCGTATATACTCAAATTAAATTTTAAATTCCGACAACAAAAGCATATGTAATATGGGAAAGTAGGGATAGTTCTCCTAAGGAATTTGAATTTTGTCAACCATTAAGTAAGAAATATTTAACAAAGTGAGAGTCGTGATGATATTTTTTGATAAAAAATAAATTAAATTTTGTCAGTAATAAAAAAAGAATTACCAATGAAACAAAATTTAGTTCACAATCGTTCCCACTATTGAAACTACAATTGATCAAACAATGCAAAAAATTATTTCATTGGTTACATATTGATGCATTATTAAATACCAATCTTTCATAAGGATTAGTTAATAATACATAATTCAATTAACCTTATTGTTTAAGAATCTTAGAAATGATCTAAATTTTAATTAAACGATAACTTTAAGAAAAGAAAGACGGTCAAAGCAAGATAACACAATATTTGTAGTTGCATTTAATCTAGTTGATTTTTTTCATAAAAGTTAATAATTCCTAATGCAACAAATTGAAAACTCCTAGTCACTACAAAGATTAAAGGAAGTGAACTTTTATATATTCAATATTTAATCTAGTTATTGATTATTTCAATTAATAAACTAATCGTGTGCATTGAAAATCAATCAAAACAATCATAAAAACAAAAATATCAAAGAACAATTCAGTATATGAATAGATAAAAAAAATTTGCAATAAGACTCAATTATATCTCCTTATCTACGAAGTTTGAAGGTTTTTCAACAAAGATAAAGAAAGTTAGCTAATAATGGCCATTACTCCTACTAATATCTAATAAAGAGAAACTACAATAACATCTACTAAATAGAAGAAAAGGGAGTTTTGTGAGAAGCTGGAAAATGGAGATAGAAAACTTAGATGTCTTTCCTACTTTAGTTTGTCTTATTTATAGTCGCATTAACCCTAAGATTTTTTGATGTTTAGATCTTCTTGCTTATTTCTTTGGCTCCAAAAGATCAAAACGATATCTTGTTGTTTTAATTTATTTTATCTGTAGATTTTCCAAGAATCATCTTAATATAAAAGATAAGTAAATCTTTAAGATAGAATTAATAATTACCTATGATACAAGGGAATTAACAATTTCTAGTTGAACGCTCTTCTTGAAATTTAATAATTTCTGGTGTAGTAAACTAATAACTCGTAGTCACTGCAAAGATTAAAGAAAGTAAACTTTTACGTATTCAATATTTATTCTAGTAGATGATTAGCTCTCGCTCGAAAAGTGTATAATTTAGTAGTTCTATTAACTAAAAGATTGGAAGAATAACGATTTTTGAAAAAGTGCTTTTTTATTTGCTATTTGCAGAGGAATTGTGCTAATAAAAAATTTTCAATCAATAAACTAATAAAAATGCACAAAAATCAATAAAAAATCATAAATACAAAAGCATAGAAGAATAATTCAATATATGAATAGATAAAATACTTCACAATAAAATTCAATTATCTCTCAATCTACAAAGTTCTAAGGGCTTCAACTTCCTTCAACTAAGATAAAGAAAGATGGTCAATAATAACTATAGCTAGTACTAATATCTAGTGAAGAGAAACTACACTAACGTCGATTGAAAAGAAGAAAATAGAATTTTGTGAGAAACTAGAAAATAGAAATAGAAAACTTGGATGCCTTTCTTCCTTCACTTAAATCCTGTTTATAGCCACATTACCCCATTTTATTAATATTAGGATCTTCTTGTTGTAATTTTTTTGGCTCCAAGAAACTATAAATTTAGTGATTGTCATCTAAAGTTGGTCAAGATAAGGTTTAAACAACTTCTAACACATTTTAATTGCATACTCAAAATATAAAAGTTGAAAATTTCACTTAATGTTCCAATGCCTGATCATTAGAACTATTGTTGTTAGTTCTATTAATCTAATGCACCTTATTTTGTGCCTTTTTTTAATTTCTTTTGGCTTTAAATATATCAAAAATCATTTGAATACAAAAGATGAATAAATCTTTGGGATAGAATTAATAATCACATATAACATAAGAAAATTAAAGTTCAAATTGATTATCTTCATTGATCTATCAATAAAAATAAATCAAATAAGATGCTCAAGTAAAATATGTCAAAAGATCGCGAGTAGAATATGAATGTGTGATAAGACTAAAAACTTGGTCATATAACTTGAGAAATAAAAAGAAGCAACTGTTTGATACAAAGGAAGAGTATTAAATGATCACATTAGAAATAAACTGATAAATAGTGAAGTTTCTATATAAAAAAATTATAATTTAATAATTTAACATTTTAAATTAAAATATGAGTCTTCTTATATGTTCATTATTTCTCTTGACAGATATAAAATACTACCCTTAAAAATAAACGTAATGCGTGAGTTTAGTGTGTATCAATTCTAAAAGATGAGAAGCCTCGTAATGTCAAACACGACTTGATGTCGATCGCCCTTTTGTCAATCTTTTCCAACCTTGAAAATTTCACATGTCCATTATGAATTTAATTGCTTTAGACTTTTCTACCTATGGCTTTTCACCCTTTTGATTGCTGATAATCCCATCAAGCTCTCTATAATTTTGTTATCAATGGTCCAAAGAGATAGCTTATATTAAAAGTCAAAGGTGGTGTGCTGTTTCTTAAGATAATACAAAGAGAAAACTGACTTTTTAAAATAAAAATGCTAAAATATTTTTAAAAATAATATAAAATAAATTTTTTAAAATTTTATACTGTGAAAGCATCATAATAATTTATGTTCTACCTTTCCACGATGAGTTCAATATTCTCCATCTTTTACACTGACTACTTTTTGGGAGCTAAGTATTGCATTTTAGTCTTATCAGTTTGGCATGCTAGAATTATTGTATTCCATGTGTCTATGTCATATAATTAAATTTTAGGAATAGATGGAATTAAATCTTTGATGTGGCACCTAAGAAAATAATAAGATACAATGAATAATACAATAATATTGATAAAATAGGGCAATAATTTATGTAACAAAGAAAATAAAATTTAATATGATTAATTAAGTGATGTATACACAAATATATGGATCTTTTTCATTTAACTCTGTAATCCCATTTAAATTCTAATACAGATACCTTAAACATCAAAAGTAATGATTGATTATAGGTAATTGGAGTTGTTAACAAACAAAGGAAACAGATTTTGAGTTGTTAACAAACAAAGGAAACAGATTTCAAACCGTGCAAATCTTTTATATGTTTCTTATAGCTAAGGACATGATGAGTTGATATTGTTGGTCCTATTGCAAGCAGCTACCAGCTAAATATATAGTCCATCTACGTAAGTTAAATAAGAGTATAAAATTGATGAAATGTTAAGTAATCCATCTAGGTAGCTTAATGAAATTAAAACCATTTCAAAACACTTCCTTGCTTATATAATTAAAGATTGGTTTCTGAGAAACGATCACAAACCAAAAAAAAGACCAAAAATGGCAGAAACTATCGCTTACCCCGCAGCTCCTCTCTTCTTATTCCTGTTTCTGGCTTACCAATTCTATCGAAAAAAAAAATCCCAATTACGAAACCTTCCTCCTAGCCCACCTCGACTCCCTTTTTTGGGTCACGTCCATCTCCTAAAACCACCAATGCATCGTATTTTCCATAATCTTGCTCAGAAATATGGTCCTATCTTCTACCTCCAGTTTGGTTCCCGTCGAGTAGTCGTTGTATCGTCAACGTCAACCATTGAAGAATGCTTCAACAAAAACGACGTTATTCTTGCCAATCGCCCCGAGCTTCTGGTGACCAAGCATGTTGGTTACAATAACACTGCCATGGACGTCTCACAATACGGTGAATATTGGAGAAACCTACGCCGGATTGCCACTTTGGAACTCTTGTCAAATCATCGCCTTAATCAGACTGTCAACATTCGAAAAGACGAACTTAAGCGACTTATCACCAAACTATCCTCTGAATCCTTGCAAGGTTTCGCTAAGGTAGAATTACAATCAGCATTCCAGGATCTATCTTTTAATATTGTAATGAGATTGATCACAGGTAAAAGGTATTTCGGTGACGATGTGACTGATGTGAAGGAGGCAAATGAGTTCAAACAACTACTTTTTGAGTTACCACATTTTTTTGATCCAATACATCTTGGAGATTACTTTCCATTATGGAATTGGTTTAACTTTGGCCGTTACGAGAGCAAGTTGATAGACCTTACCAAAAGGATCGACACGTTTATGCAAAATATATTAGATGAGTGCAGAAGCAATTCGCATCGTGACAACATGAAAACTCTAGCTCACAGTTTGCTTTTCATGCAAAAGTCAGAACCAGAGTTTTTGACAGATGAAAAGATCAAAGCAAACTTGCTGGTAAGTGCATTAGTAATTTT
>JANZXP010000194.1:28274951-28292369 GCA_027576715.1 Erythroxylum flavicans | reverse complement strand
TTGGCCAAACTAGTTTGCTAGATGAATCGGATGTTCCCAAGTTACGGTACCTTCAGAATGTCATTTCAGAAACACATCGACTGTACCCAGCTGAACCTGTCATTGATCCACACGTGGCATCCGATGATTGCACTGTAGGAGGGTACGTCATCCCACGTGGTGCAGTGGTATTGGCAAATGCATGGACTGTGCACAGAGATCCTAAAATTTGGGATGATCCAGACACTTTCAGGCCTGAAAGATTCGACGGAGCATTGGACGTTAGAAGCTGTTTGATCCCTTTTGGAATGGGAAGAAGGTCATGCCCTGGAAGGCAGTTGGCTTCTCGTATTCTGGGGCTGACTTTGGGTACCCTAATACAATGCTTCGATTGGAAAAATATCTCTGACGACGACGATATTGACATGACAGCAAGGGTTGGTATTACTACGCCTAAGATCATTCCATTAGAGGCCATGTGCAGACCTCGTCCCGTTCTTCATAACAATTATACATATTTCTATAATTGATACATAATTTTTTTTAATATTATAAGGTAAAAATATTTTAAAATAAATAAAATTACAAAAGAAGTTTTAAGTCCTCTGCATTTGTTATCATTGTACGTATTATATATGCTGTATAATCGTTCAATGGAGCAGCAAAAATGAACTTATTCGAGAGGTATTCGGAACTCCCAAACTATCTCCTTTTAGGTTACTAATAGGTTATTCTCTTAATCTTCTAATTCTTTCTAATAATTCTAAAACAATTATATATGTATATAGAAAGAGTCAATCAACTACTAGAAAAACCTATGAGTACAAGCTGTTTTCCGTAAGAGAATTATGTGTTGAGAGACAATAACACCACTTTCTAAAAAATTAACCAAAATATTGACAACAAAAAATATTCTTCAATTTATACCAATAAATTAGTATGAAAATAAAAAACTTAACAACTAAACAAACACAAAGATTTACGTAAAAAACCCTCCAATATAGAGGAAAAAACCACAAGTCAAACTGACAAGTAGATCCATTAAACTCAAATAAGGATTTACAAAAATTGATCCTTTACTCCCATCAACAACTTGTCCTACAAAATTTGAGGATTGAAACCAAAATTGATGTAACAATCAACAAGCACTCAAACCAATCCCTAAAAACAATAAAAAAGGACATGAGAATACAATACTACTTGTCATCTCTCCATTTTTCCTCACTGTTGAACCTTATGTTCGCACCCTTTACAAGAACCTGTGTATTTTTCTCTTTTATATCACGAAATAGTAATGTTTGCACTGTATATATTGTAAGTGCTCATCTATCTTCAATACTGCCTCACTTGCAGATGTATATGATCATAAAGAGATACTATCACCACATATACACGGTAATGTAGAGTGCTATACGCCCGTGTCTTGACTTACACATGTTGGATCTGGGGAACCCACTTTCATGGGAGATCTTCAATATGGGCCTAGTGAGAAAACATATTCATGGGTTTTGACACCATATTTTAACCCAAAACCTTAAGGCATTAGGTTTATGAGTTCTTTCCACTTGTATGTCCTTCATTAGTTCCATCTCTTTCCAATGTGGAATTCCTACTTACACTTGACATTCTAACAATTTCCCCCTCAAGTGTGAACTTCCACATTGGGCTTGGACTCCCCCTTGAGCGAAAGCCTTTTTTCTTAGCAACTCGACTATATGGCGTCACCAAGAACTTTTACTCTACTGGTCTGGGCCCACTAGGAGCCTCCTTGCTCTTCTTTGTAGGGAGGCAACCACAGAACCTGACTACTGTCTCCATACTCGTCCCTTCCTGAACCATCGACACTGATACCAATTGTTAGATCTGGAGAGCCCACTTTCATGGGAGATCTTCAATATAGGCCTAGTGAGAGAACATATTCATGGGCTTTGACATCACACTTTAACCCAAAACCTTAAGGCTTTAGGTTTATGGGTCCTTTTCACTTATATGTTCTTCATTGGTTCCATCTCTTTCCAATGTGAGATTCTTACTCACACTTGACATTCCAACAACACGATCGTGTAGATAAACTGTGTAAGTCTCTAAAGCCATGTGAAGGAATATTTGAAGAATGAAGACATACAGGATTGGACACTTAGTAATCTCCCCCTCCATGACATGTTGTTTTCTATGATCTACTTGAGATACATCGCGATAAGTTTACTACAAAGCTTATGTTTGTTTCTAGGAACCACTTTAGTCAACATATCAGCACCACTCAAATCTATATAAACCTTCTTCAACATTAATTATTGCTCTTCAATTATAAACCTTAACCAATGATATCTGACATCTATGTGCTTTGTGCAGGAATGATACATAGTATTTTTGCTCAAGTTAATAACACATTGACTATTAGAAATTACTATATAGTCTCTTTACTTTCTATCTAACTCTTGAAGAAACCTTTTCAGCCAAAGCATCTTCTTACAAGCTTCAACTGCAACTACATACTCTGCTTCAGTCATAGTTAAAGCCACACACTTTTGTAGCTTGGATTGCCATGAGATGGCTCCCCTACAAACTTGAATAGAAAACCTGAATGTAGATTTTCTTCCATCAAGATCTTTAGCCATATATGCTTCCATAAAACCTTCTAGAGTTGGCTCACTATTACCAAAGCACAAACTCCACTTTAACATGCCTATTAAGTATCTCAAAAATCCATTTAACTATTTCCCGACGAACCTTCCCTAAATTTGATAAGAATCTGCTCACCATCCCAATAGTTTAAGCAATATCCAGTCATGTGCACACAATTGCATACATTAAAGACCCTACTATTAATGAGTATGAAACAAAGGACATACTATCTTTCTCCTTTTTTGTTGAGGGACATGCACATTTACTCAACTTGAAATGAGATGCCAGTAGCATGCTAAATGCCTTAGCATGATTCATATTGAACCTTTTTAGCACCCATTCAATATATCTCTCTTAGGATAATTACAATCTCCTACTCTTCCTGTCCGAAGTTTTCTTCATACCTTCAATCTGCTTTGCAGGTCATAAATCTTTCATATCAAAAGATTTATACAAATTCTCCTTCAAATTTTGGATTTTATCAATGTCTTGACACATAATCAACTTATCATCAATATAAAGAAAAAGAATGATGAAGTTCTCACCTGATAACTTCTTAAAATACACATAAGCATTGACATAAGTTCGCTTGTAACTATAATCCGTCATAAAGGAATCAAAGTTTCAATACCATTATCTTAGAGCTTGTTTTAACCCATATAGGCCTTTTGTCAACTTGTAGACCAAATTTTCCTTACCTTCAGCTTTAAAAGCTTCTGGCTGCTCCATGTATATTTCTTCTTTCAAATCTCATACAAGACGGTTATTTTAATATCCAATTGTTTGAGTTTAAGATCCAAACAAGCAGTTAAACTTAAAACTGCTCAAATTGAGGTCATCTTGACTACTGGTGAAAAGATTTCATCAAAATCTATACTTTTATTTTGATTGAATCCTTTTCCTACTAGTGTTGCCTTGTGCGTTATCATCTTGTCATCATCTCTCTTTATATTAAACACCCATTTATTCTTTAGTTCTTTTTTTCTTTTTAGAAGCTTTACAAGCTCATATGTATGATTCTTCTTCAAAGAATCTATCTCTTCCTTCATAGCTACAAGCCATAGATTTTTGTCTTCACAAGATACTTCCTCTTGCACATTCTTAAGCTCCCACTCATCAGTAACCAATAGGTATTCAAAACTCGAATATCTTATAGAAAGCCTTTTCTCTCCTGTTGACCTTCGAAGTTGCATTTCATTAGTTGTTAGAATCGATTGCCCTGCTCATTATTCTTAATAGATTGGTCTTCAACATTATTTGAATGTGGTTCATGTAGCTTATCATTATCAAGATGTATCTGATCACCACCTTTATATGTTTGGTCACGCACTTCATCTTCTTCACTTATAGACTACTCAATAGTTTAAGGAATTAGTGAAGAATTAACATTGCCATATCATGAGTTACAGTGTGATGAATTATCTTCTCTCAGAAGATCAGCACCTCTCTCATGCTCCTGGCACACCACATCCTTGCTCCTGACCACCTTTTGCTTCTTTGGGTCATAGATTCTAAAGCCAAACAAATCACTATTATATTCAACAAAGATGTAATGTATCACCTTTTAGTTAAGTTTCTTTCTCTGATCTTTGGGTACGTATCTGAATACATTACATCCAAAAAAATCTTAAATGGTTTTATATGGGATCTTTACTAATCCACTCTCTCTCAAGAATCTCAAAAACTAATAGAATTGAGGGACCTCTATTAATCATGTAGACTGTGGTTCAGACTACTTCACCCTAAAATGTCTTTAACAATATAGATATTCTGAGCATACAACGAACCTTCTCCACAATTGTTTTATTCATCCTCTCAGCAACACTGTTATATAGTGGAGTCCCTGGTTTTGTTCTTTCATGTCTAATGTCATGTGATGTATAATAACCTTTAAACACTTTAGCTTCCTCTCAGCTTCCCTTTCTACCATGACATGAAACTTCTGGAAAGTTTCAAATACTTGACTTTTAAAGTTCAATATGTCCTAAGTCTTCCTTAAAGCATCATCAATGAAAGTAACAAAGTATTTGCTACCTCTTAGTGACACCTGCTTAATTAGGCCACAAACATTTGAATGCATCAACTCTAATACCTCTGACTTCTTTATAGATCTTCTCTTGAAAGAGACACTATGTTGCTTTCTAGCCAAGCAATGATCACAAGAATTAAGAGGTAGTGTCTTCTTAACTAGGATAAGGGATTTACTAGCCAACAATTTTAATTCCTTCTCACTCATATGTTTCAATCGTCGATGCCATAGATTTAGAGAAGTTTCCTCTTCAACTGTGTATCCTCGAAAGTCTGCTAAAATCCTTTTTGATCTGACACGTTAGCTGATAATAGACTTAGCCTTAGGTCAAGGATGTGTCATACATTTCTTAAGGTTAGTAAGCATCCGACATTTGTTTAAACTTAAATATCACCTATACTGACAATCTTGGTAGAACTTTGATTTCTCATCTTTGCACTCCCAAAGTCTCCACTTTTGTATAAAGAGAAACTACAATAACATCTACTAATGAGAAGAAAAGGGAGTTTTGTGAGAAGCTAAAAATGGAGATAGAAAACTTAGATGTCTTTCCTACTTTACTTGGTCTTATTTATAGTCGTATTACACCTAAGCTTTTTTGATGTTGAGATCTTCTTGTTGGAATTCTTTGGCTCCAAATGATCATATCATCACTGATTATCATCCAGACTTAGTCAAGATAAGGTTTAAACAAATTAAGACATGTATTAATTGCATATTCGAAACCTAAAAGTTGAAATTTTTGTTGAACATGCCCACACCTAATTGTTATAAATGTTGTTGTCAGTTATATCACTCTAATTGCACCTTATTTTGTGATTTTTAATTTATTTTATCTATATATTTTCCAAGAATCATCTAAATAGAAAAGATAAGTAAATCTTTAAGATAGAATCAATAATTGCCTATGACACAAGGGAATTAATAATTTCTAGTTGAACGCTCTTCTTGAAAATTAATAGTTTCTAATGCAGTAAACTAAAAACTTGTATTCACTACAAAGATTAAAGAAAGTAAACTTTTACGTATTCAATATTTATTCTAGTAGTTGATTATTTCAATCCATAAACTAATAAAATGCATAAAAAATCAATAAAAATAATCATAAATACAAAAGCATAGAAGAATAAATCAATATATGAATAGATAAAATACTTCACAATAAAATCCAATTATCTCTCGACCTACAAAGTTCTAAGGGCTTCAACTTCCTTCAACTAAGATAAAGAAAGTTAGCCAACAATAACTATAGCTAGTACTAATATCTAGTGAAGAGAAACTACACTAACGTCTATTGAAGAGAAGAAAATAGAATTTTGTGAGAAGCTAGAAAATAGAAATCGAAAACTTGGATGTCTTTCTTCCTTCACTTTAATCATGTTTATAACCACATCACCCCATTTTATTAATATTAGGATCTTCTTATTGTAATATTTTTGGCTCCAAGAAAATATAAATTTAATGATTGTCATTTAAAGTTGGTCAAGATAAGGTTTAAACAACTTCTAACACATTTTAATTGCATTCTCGAAATATAAAAGTTGAAATTTTCACTTAATGTTCCAATGCCTGATCATTAGAACTATTGTTGTTAGTTCTATTAATCTAATGCACCTTATTTTGTGCCTTTTTTTAATTTCTTTTGGCTTTAAATATATCAAAAATCATTTGAATACAAAAGATGAATAAATCTTTGGGATAGAATTAATAATCACATATAACATAAGAAAATTAAAGTTCAAATTGATTATCTTCATTGATCTTATTGATAAAAATAAATTAAATAAGATGCTCAAGTAAAATATGCTAAAAGATCGCGAGTAGAATATGAATGTGTGATAAGACTAAAAACTTGGTCATATAACTTGAGAAATAAAAAGAAGAAAATGTTTGATACAAAGGAAGAGTATTAAATGATCACATTAGAAATAAACTGATAAATAGAGAAGTTTCTATATAAAAATTATAATTTAATATTTTAATATTTTAAATTAAAATATGAGTCTTCTTATATATTCATTATTTCTCTTGACAGATATAAAATACTACCCTTAAAAATAAACGCAATGCATGAGCTTAATGTGTATCAATTCTAAAAGATGAGAAGCCTCGTAATGTCAAACACGATTTGATGTTGATCGCCCTTTTGTCAATCTTTTCCAACCTTGAAAATTTCACATGTCCATGATGAATTTAATTGCTTTAGACTTTTCTACCTACGGTTTTTCACGCTTTTGACTGCTGATAATCCTATCAAGCTATCTATAATTTTGTTATCAATGGTCCATAGAGATAGCTTATATTAAAAGTCAAAGGTGGTGTGCTGTTTCTTAAGATATTACAAAGAGAAAACTGACTTTCTAAAATAAAAATGCTAAAATATTTTTTAAAATAATATAAAATAAGTTTTTTAAAGTTTTATACTGTGAAAGCTTTATAATAATTTATGTTTTACCTTATACTACAACAAACAAGACATTTAGCAATGAAATTAAACGTTGCTAAAGAATAACAAATCGTCGCAAAAACTAAATTTTGATGAAATAATATCGTTGCCAAAATTGTCACTGAATCCCGGTAAGAAAACAACATCCGCGACGTTTTCTTGAAGTCGTCGTGAAAAGGTATTTTCGATAAAAATAATTTGTTGGTAAAAAGTATAATTGACGATAATAGAAAATATCGTAAATAGTTTACTGCAACGTTTATTTTTCGTAGATAAAACTTTTTCCCTACTAAATTTTATTCGTAGCTAATTGTTTTTAGTGACGAGTTTATTTTAGTAGTAGAATATATTTAGCTACTAAGTTCTTGTTGTAGGGAACGTTTTTAGAGACGTTTTTTAAACATAGGTAAAAACATTTTTTGACGAATTATGTTTTGGTAGCTAATAGGTTTTTATGACGTTTTTGTTTTCGAAACAAAACTCTTTTAGCTACTAATTTGTTGTTGTAGCGAAACGTTTTTAGTCATGTCCAGTATACGTAGCTAATAATCTTTTGTGACGAAATGTGTTTGGTAGCAAATACTATTTAGTGACCAAATTTAATTTGGAAAGTAATAATTATTAAAAATAAATTTATTTTAATTTATTACAAATTTTAAGACTTTTTGTGATTAATTTATTTTGGTAGCTAATATTATTTAGTGACAAATTTTAATTTTTGAATTTAATAATTATTATAATTGTTTAAAACGAATTTATTACAAATTTTGAGACCGTTTGAAATATTAAAATTATTCATTTTATAATTAATGTCAGTGACGTATTTTTTAAATAATAAAAAATTGAAATAAAATAAACATATAAAATGGAATGCATTTTATATAAAAAATATTTACACATCATTTACAAACTAAGAGTCTTCATCTGAGTCACTATCATTAACATATGTAGAACCTAGTATTTGTTTAACCAATTTTTTTAGCTTGTTAACTTATTTAATATTATGATCTAACTTAGTCATCAGTGTCTTGTTCTTCTCTTGAAGAGCTGTCAATAATGTTGGCCGGGACGAAGAAGCACTAACAGGCTTAGAGCCATAACTAAGATCCTTGATATAGCTTGATCGTGTACCAAGGATATTGTTGCAAATGTCATCAACATTGGGCTAATTCTCTTTAGCCAATGATGTCTGCAACAACTCCTGCATCTTCACCTACAATTAATAGAAAATTGAGTTAACTAAAAAATAATTACCTACTATTACATAGAAAAATAAATTGTAATATTAATTTATTTGCATTTACATAATTACTTTGTGCCTCTTCAGATGTCTAGCCTTGACCTTTCTTGTAGTGTGTGTGTTTGTACAGTGTGATCCTATCACACTCCTGCCCTTGGAGTTGTGTTTGACTCTATATTATGAATTTAAAAAATTATAACTAATTAGAGTTTATTGTATTAAAAAATAGAATAATAAATTGAAAATGTTATACTTATAATTTTTTGTCGGACGACAACAAATGACCTAGATCTGGTGTTATGAGGAGTCTTCATTTTTGCTCTATTGGCCTTGACTTTCTCACACTTTTCCTAAATTAAGAGAATTAGTTATGAGATGTTTAAACATAATTAATGGAAGGAAATATAGAGAGAAAAAACTTACCTGAACCTTTGTTGAAGCCCAATAATTACACATTTTATTCAAATTTTCTTCAGTCACCCGCTCTGGAACATGTCTCCTTGCCTTTTCATCGGAAGGGAAAGACTGATAATATTTATGAAGTCGATATCGATGATCCTTCACCCTTTGTTTCAACAGTGAACTAACACTACCTGAAACCTCAAGCGTGATGATATTAACGATATTGAACTTCATATGTGAAAACACGTATTAGATAAATTATTATTTTAGTTAAGTAAAACTGCAATACACATAATGAAGTTAATTGAAATATTACCAAAACTTTATCCAAAACATTTTGCAGTAAATTGTCTTCCTTTAATTGCCTGACATACTGAAGGCAAGGCAACTCATTCCTCGCAACGACACCCAACTCATTGGCCAATTTTCTCGCTTGGATCTTATCCATTGGGTGCCCTTGCGTGGTGTCAATCGTCACTGATACTT
Source organism: Erythroxylum flavicans (assembly GCA_027576715.1). Lineage (NCBI taxonomy): Eukaryota > Viridiplantae > Streptophyta > Magnoliopsida > Malpighiales > Erythroxylaceae > Erythroxylum > Erythroxylum flavicans. The sequence continues at coordinate 28,283,162 of JANZXP010000194.1, read as the reverse complement.
GGTATTCATTGCAACATTCATCTGTTGCAATTCAGCTCCTTTTGTCTTACCTCTATCTTGTTTTCTGAGGCCAATATTAGAACCTGAAAAAAACATAATGATAAAAACACAGTAAATATGTAATGAGAGCATAAATTAAATATGTTTGGTTATCAATAACTGACCTGAAGACCCTCATGACTACCAGACGATGTTGGTAAAGGTTGTTGTTGCTGACTTTCCTCATTTGTTGAAGCAATTGCTAGTTATTATATGGGAGAAACTTCGTCGCCTGTTGCTACCCTCTTTCCTTTGTTTTGACCAGGTCCCATTATAATAAACCTATGTAAAACATCAACATCAGACAATTATGTTCTTAACATTTCAAACAATAAAAACAATTTATTTACAGAAATTGTCATGATCAAGATTTTGTCAAAATCTTCAACTACTGCAAAAACATAACTAAAACATTAAAAATATGCTTATAGTCATCGCAAATTAATATAACTACAACATTAACAACATAAGACCTATAGTTATCTTATTAACATTTGAACAATACAAACAATGAAATTTACATTCAATCATCATAATCAAGATGAAGAAAATCATCATCATTAAGTACATTATAATAGGTAACCATTATTGAGGGACTTAACTGTTTACCTAATATAATAGGCAAACTTATGAAAATATGGCTCCAATAAAGAAAAGAAGATATGATACAGTTTATATAGAAGTTGAACTAAACAAGTATTTTTCAAAAACTTTAAAGATCTTCAAACTTTACTATGAAGGTAGCATTATCTAAGCAAATATACTAGTGAGCTATCGATGGAAATCTCCAAGACTAACTCTGCTAAAGTATGGAGACTAATGATTAGAGTCTTTAAAATTGTTGATTATGTAAAGCTCTCGAACAATGTTAATTCAATAATTCAATATAAAAAAGGCCAATCTCACATTATCCAACTCCATCTCTTCCTAATACGTCTATAATCTCATGCCATGAAAAAGGATTGAACTATTCCTCTAAGCAGCAAATAATAACTAGAACTACCTATTCAAAGAAAAAACTTGGTTGGTGTTAAACAAAAATCAACACCACTATAATGAACTAATTTTGATGGCTTTTAACCTTTCCTTAATGAAATTATGCTCCTATCAATTTATTCATCTTGAGATCAATAGAGTCCCTTCCTCAACTAAAATACATTTTTCATTCATCTATACATCTAATAATATTTCAATTAGAAAGTAACTTTGGAATAATCTCTTTAAGCTCGGTGTGTCAACTTCCGTAGCTTTAACTTTTCTTGGAGGATTTCAATTTCCTTTTTCTTATAAAAAGTAAGAAGTGTAAATGAAAAAATAGAAGTGAAGCATTCTTCCAATTAATGTAATTACATAAGCCAATATGATTTATTTAGGGCCATTTTTCACTTGAAATAATACTTAATCTTTAATGTTTTATTTAATAATTTTTTAGATTTCCATAGCTCTTGGACATTATTTGGTTATCTTTAATGTTTGGATCATTCTTTGATAATGGTTATTTGTTGCTTTGGATCATTATTTTATAATGTCTATTTGTTGCTTCAATTTCAGATAAAAAATAACACAAAACGTTGGAACATGCATTTCATCGAACACCTTGTAAGCAGAACATAAAACAGACCCAACTTCAACCATTCATTCATTCTGTTCCCTTTCTACACCATCATTAACACACTTCAACACAAACCCAATAACATAGTTGTTCAATCCATGCCAACAACTCAAGAAATCGAAGAAAACACAACAAATTTACAATCAATATGTGTAACACATTCAAAAAACAACCCGCGACAAATCAAAGACAAACTTACCAGAACAAGCTCAACTACAGGAGACGACAGATGGTGAAGATAATAACACAAAATTGATAAGAACAACAGAAGAAACCGAAGAAAATGGATTTTGGTTGAGAGAAACCAAAGAAAGATGGAGAGGGAGAGGGTGGGGAAGGGCGCTACGGGTTTGATTTTTACTTGGGTGGGACGACGTCGTTTGTCCATAAATGACATCGTCCTACCCACTTCTTTTTACCATTGCAACATTCAGCGATAAAAACAAAATTCGTCGTAAAATGCAAAACATTTAGCTATGATAAATGATAACCGTCGCCAATACGTTTGGAACTACGCATAAAATGAGGTAGTTATATTATTCTGATCTCCAACATTTTGCGACGAATCTAATATTCGTCGCAAAATTCCAAGCTTTAGCTACGGAACACCTATAACGTCGCAAAATGTACAACTTTTTGCTACCAATATATTAAATCATCACTTAAAAGTATTAATTTGCTACAAATTGTAGAAAACGTCGTCAAAACCCAAGCATTTTCTTTACTTATTTATTGTTCTTAAAAAAGCTTTACCTTTATATGAAACTTAGTTCTTCCTCTGTAGTCTCTGTCAAGTCTTCCCAAGATCAGCGATCTCTGATGTCTTACCCTCATATGAAAGTCATTGACTTTATCAAAACACAGTTTGTAATCCTATCAGTTCTTTTTTACTATCTGTTGTATTTTTAGTTACGGTCTTCATTTCTACATCTATTACTGACTAGATCGACTCTTTGTTTGTCAATCTTAGTTTCTCACAAGTTTTAGTATCTTTTCGATGGATTTTCTCCTATTTGCCTGTGATGTTTGCATTTAGCTCTCGAGACAACGGGAGAAAGAAAACAAGTATTTTACCATTGTTAAATAGAAAAATTGTGATTTTTATCCTCCCAGGGTAGATTTGGACGTTCTTTGTGTAGATCTGTACATAGGGTTCTTTGAATGGGCAATTATATATGCATTCACTGCATGGTTTTAGGTTGTCTGTGAATGAAAGTAGCATGGAATGTGTTAATGTTAGTGATGGAAGGGAAAACATATGATTTGCATTTAAATCTTAGGATGAGTTTATCATGTCTGTAAGGTGTTCGATGAAATTTCTGTAACGATATGCATTTGAAAAGTGTTATACTCTAGACAATCCATTAACAGTGATATCCATTCCATTTTTATATATCATTTTGAAATTAAATCTAATCAATTTCGGTAACAAGGACTGTTGAAAACTATGAATCTTTTATCCTAGCAATACTTTAAAAATTTATAGTTTGTTTTCACCATATATCTCCTACCACCATTTACTTTCTGTCTTTGTTATTTCTTTATGTCTATATTCCCACCGACATTCAATGTTTAATCTCATGAAAGCTTTGTTTCTGTATACTCTTAAAATTGTTTCAAGAATATTCTACTTTTTAGCAAGGGTAACTTTCATATCATTAGGCAGATTGAAGATTTATAAGTGCTAAACTGACAGTTTCAGTTGTCATCAAAATTGGAGTTAAACATATCATCGTTTTATTCTAAAACAACTTTTACAGAATTTACCTCTTACCATTATTCATGAAGGAATGTCGACATGGAGATTAGCTCCAGATGGCCCTAATTCATTCCGTTGGAAGGAATGTGGCTAAATTGTCCCTACTGAGAAAACCAACAATGCAGATGAAATCTCTACTTTATATATTAATTATCGTTTGCCTTCCATAGCTGATCTTCTGCTTCAAGGTGTTTAGTATCATCCGAACAACGTCACTTTCCTTATTATGTACATCTCATTTCCTTTTATGAAGTTCTTATACTACATGTTGTTTTAAGCTTCCTTGAGTCTCGAATATGACATATATGGCCATAGAAGCGAGAGCGATGCCACAACAGTCTGTAAAGGATTAGAAAAATCTGTTGATTTGGAAATTTCTTCAATTACGAATACTTCGTCTGCTCATGCACGTATGCATGTCACTCCAATTTTAGTTCATTTAGCGGTTTACTAACATGATAATATCTAACTTCTTTATTGATTGCATTTTAGGTACTAAATCTAGTGATTTATTCACTGCATCCTCTACGAATTTAGCTATGACAGAAAAGCTGTTGTAAGAGGGTGTGAAAAACCCTACACTTAAGGGAACAACTGTTACTGTTTCAATTGGTGCGTTCAAACGTGCAAGGACCCTTCTAGGGAATCCAAACATCGGGGACTCATTTAATTACTTTACCAACTCTCATGTTACTTGGAATCCAAATAAATAATTATATCATTATCAGTTAGCGAGTCAATCAATTGAACTCACCTTTAAAGTTTATTTATTGTTGTATCTGTAATAATTTGTCAAACAACATATCTACTACTTAGGGGTTAAGTTGTGTACTATTGAATGTGGACTGTTATTGTTATAGTTCTATGAGTGTATGAATTGGGTAACTTCTGTTTCAAAGTTCGTACTACTCCATATATCATATTATTATATTGATTTATTTAAACTTTTTATTACTAATTTCTTTAATGTTAGTAAATACTAATGATTATTAATACTACTGTTTAACACTTAAAAAATATGATGTGAGTTTTTTTAATAATACGTTGTAAACATTCAAAGCAAATCTCCAATAAAACATATCTTAACTATAATAGATTATAAAAATTTTAGTTTGATAATTTATGAAAATGTCAATCATTTGGTGACAATTTTTAAACATCATCACCAAATGTATACATTTAGTGATGATTTTTATAATTCGTCATTGAATGTGAAACATTTGGTGACAAATTCCAAAAATCATCGCTGAATGTATAAGATTTTGCAACGAAATAGGACTTTCGTCACCAAATACTGACCTTTTGGTGACGCTTCTTAATATCATCGCAAAATATATAATCTTTAGTGACGATTTAAGGGATTCGTCACCAAATGTTGAACAAGTTATGGTGACGTTTTCAGACTTTATCGCGATTGCATTACTTTGCGACGAATATCAGAAATTGTCACTCATTGTGCGTGATTTGGTGACGATTTTCTCTGTACGTCGCTAAAGGTTTTTCCTTAGGTGACGCTTTGTGATTTCGTCACTAAATAGTAAGTTTTAGTGACAAATACTTTTAAATATCGCAATATGTAGTCTTTTGGTGACAAATTTGGTTTCGTCGTAAAAGAAATCGTAGGGAAATGGTGTCTTTGTTGTAATGTTTCCACAACGAGTTCAATATTCTCCATTTTTTACACTGACTCCTTTTTGGGAGCTAAGTATTGCATTTTGGTCTTATCAGTTTGGAATACTAGAATTATTGTATTCCATGTGTCTATGTCATATAATTAAATTTTAGGAATAGATGGAATTAAATCTTTGATGTGACACTTAAGAAAATGATAAGATACAATGAATAATACAATACTATTGATAAAATAGTGCAATAATTTATGTAACAAAGAAAACAAATTTTAATATGATTAATTAAGTGATGTAGACACAAATATATGGATCTTTTTCATTTAACTCTGTAATCCCATTTAAATTCTAGAACAGATACCTTAAACATCAAAAGTAATGATTGATTATAGGTAATTGGAATTGTTAACAAACAAAGTAAACAGATTTCAAACTGTGCAAATCTTTTATATGTTTCTCACAGCTAAGCACATGATGAGTTGATATTGTTGGTCCTATTGCAAGCAGGTACCAGCTAAATAGTCCATCTACTCAAGTTACATAGAGTATAAAATTGATGAAATGTTAAGTAATCCATCTAGGTAGTTTATAATCAAGAAAATTATTTCCTATCACATGCTTCTTTATTAATGAAAATTAAAATGAAAGAGAAATAAATTAAAACCATTTCAAAATACTTGCTTATATGAAGACTGGTTTCTGAGAAACGATCACAAACCGTAACTGAGGAAAAGAGACCAAAAATGGCAGAAACTATTGTTTACCTCGCAGCTCCTCTCTTCTTATTCCTGTTTCTGGCTCACCAATTCTATCGAACAAAAAAGTCCCAATTACGAAACCTTCCTCCGAGCCCACCTCAACTCCCTTTTTTGCATCACGTCCATCTCCTAAAACCACCAATGCATCGTATTTTCCATAATCTTGCTCAGAAATATGGTCCTATCTTCCACCTACTATTTGGTTCCCGTCGAGTAGTCGTTGTATCGTCAACGTCAACCATTGAAGAATGCTTCAATTAAAAAACGACGTCATTCTCGTCAATCACGCCGAGCTTCTGGTGACTAAGTTGGTTACAATAACACTGCCATGGACGTCTCACAATACGGTGAATGTTGGAGAAACCTACGCCGGATTGCCACTTTGGAACTCTTGTCAAATTATCGCCTTAATCAGACTGTCAACATTCGAAATGACGAACTTAAGCGACTTATCACCAAACTATCCTCTGAATCCTAGCAGGGTTTCGCTAAGGTAGAATTACAATAAGCATTTCAGGATCGATCGTTTAATATTGTAATGAGATTGATCGCAGGTAAAAGGTATTTTGGAACAATGTGACTGATGTGAAGGAGGAAAATGAGTTCAAACAACTACTTTCTGAGTTACCACATTTTTTTGATTCAATACATCTTGGAGATTACTTTCCATTATGGAATTGGTTTAACTTTGGCCGTTACGAGACCAAGTTGATAAACCTTACCAAAAGGATCGACACATTTATGCAAAATGTTGGCAGTTTAACAAATAGATAACAGCCACAACAGTTATTTGTTCCCTTTATGAGGGAAGGTTAACGAATGAAACATTGTAATTTTTCTGTTCATTCAACACAACACCACAAAACACAGAAATCAAGTTTTCTGAATATAACTTCCTCACGTTAAGCAAATCATCAAGGTTTAGAGTTTGAGGCGTGAATTATCGGTAACTCTAGTAGCCAACTATGAAACATGGATTAGTAAACAATAAATTGATCTAACGCTTCCGCATAAGGTTAGTCCTTTATATATTATTCTACAGTGGTATCAGAGCCGAATTGTTTGTTTCTAGTCTCGTTTTTTATAAGCACGATTGGTATGTGAAATTAATCTGTCCTATGGAAGTTGTTCTGTCGCCGCATAAGTTATGCTTGCAATTTTTCTTTTCTTTGCCTATTTTTTGTTCTCTCGAATTGGGTACTGCCTAAAACTCGTTAATCTGATTTATGAACCCGTATAAGTCCCTCGCCATTTCTACTTAAGTGGTAAATACGACAGAAATAACCCAAAAATCAACCCCAGATAGACAAATGTGGGTAAAAGAAATTTCAAAACTTACCCATCAAAACTGCCTCGGATGGGGTGGAGCGTGAATATTACGCGCCACCGTCGAAGTTTTAATCTTCTTCCTCTGCCCTTCTTGTGATTCTGACAAAAGAAAACCAACAAGAATCTCTATTAGAGGCGCGTGTGGAACATGCTCCGTCACTGAGAGGCGCGATAAGTGCAAGACCAGAGTTCATCGGTTCGTCAAAAGTCGATCTAATCATTTGTAGTGGTGGTTTTGCCATGGAAGTTTTCTTTAGGGGTGGCGATGTGATTTTTGGGGCATCTGAAGGAAAAAGAAATTTAAGAAATGTTTTGGAGGCAGTGAAAGAGATACAGAGTTGCAAAGGACGACAGTCGTGGTGAGAGCAGAGTAAGAGAGAGAAACTTTCAAAGGTTTTAAGTTAAAAGAACAATTTAGAGTTTTCGAAAATGAGTATGAGAGTTTTGTTATTTTTTTAATAAAACAATGGCTAATGTCGATTTAAAAGAGAGAGCCTGTGAGACTGTGAGAGTTAGAATGAAGCATCTGAGAGTTTTTTAAGAAATCAATAGCCAATTCACAGAGAAAGATAGCGTGGGCCGTGATAACATGGGCTTATTTATATAAGTAACATTTTAAGCTTTTTCTTGCTTATTATTTCATTAAAAAATTATTATTAAAGATTAATTTGTTTAATTATGCAAATAAGTTTTGCTATGTGAATATTTTTTGTTTGCTAAATTAATTTGATGTGAAATAATTTTAAATGGTCTGTCCATTTATTTATTTATTTTGTAAATTAGTTTTACATTTATTTAATTTATAAATGTGTTTTTACATAATATAATTCAAATATTCCATAAATGTGTTTTATGGGTAATTTTATATTATATTTAAAAGAATATTAAATAAATGAGTTTTATATAATTTTGTATGTAAATTTTGTTTTACATGAATTAAGTTTTTTTTGTAAATTAGTTTTACATAGAAAATATTTTTGGCATCTTTGTGATATGTCAAATTAAAATAGTTTAATTAAATTATAGAAATTCCTAATTCATTTATTGTATGAGATGATTATGAGCTTAGCGAAATTTTCGATCATA
>JANZXP010000194.1:28257363-28269933 GCA_027576715.1 Erythroxylum flavicans | reverse complement strand
TTCGTTATTATTATTATAAATAATATTATAATTATTTATAATAACGTTATGTTTCTTTAATTATTCTTATTATTAATAAATTATTTATTAATTAATTATATTAAATAATATCATTAAATTCCTGATTATTTTTAATTTTGTTCTTAATAAGAAAAATTAAAAAAATATTTGTTTATTTTTGGCATCATCCAAATAAAAAGAATTAAACACACAAACAAAAATTATTTGCCTTTTAGAATAAAGAGAAATAAATAATGATGTAAGTTTTTATTATAATAAATAAAAATTAAAATGAATTTATATAAAGTCATTTTCGTTACTGTTAAACATGTATTGTTTAAAAGTGGCTAATTCTAAAACACTGACTTTGACTTAAGCTAAAAACGGCGTCAGTTGGTGGGACCCACAAGTGACTCTCATATTTCAACAAAAACGACGTCGTTTTGATATTTGACAAAATATGACAGGCTAATATTGGACAGAGGATCTGGATTCGAAATGAAGAGCTTAATGCAAGAGTAAATAGATAGTACCATATGTCGCAGGTCCAATTTGCTCTTTATGGCCACCTATAGCTGTCATGTAATCATACGTTTGTCAGGTGTGGATCTGGGAAGGGTGAGTTTAGGGCCATACCTTTCTCAGCACTGAAGTACAGCAGATGCAAAATTAAAAAATTACGTACAATTATACAAAACTGATGAAGGTATTCAATGATTGAAGAGATCAAGAAGATTCAACGATCAAAGTGAAATATAAAAAGACATCTAAAAACCATAAGCAGAAATGTTAGAGCATGGACGATCAGCTCCAACGTGTATCACGCATGCATGTCGCATGCATCCCTGAACCAAAGGACCACGTACAGACAGTGGCAGCAAGCAGAACAGATGGTGGCAGCATGCAAGGCAGAAATCAGAAGGCACGAATAATGCACAGCTGACAAACAAATAAAAGGAGGACACGCATCCTGCAGTACATTTGTCCTGTTTTGCTTTTCGATGTATATATATCACAAACGCTTGTACATAATAGTTTAGTTTTTCTCTTATCAATGAAACTGAGTATGTTTCTCCTTTATTAAAACTCCAAACGCAAGAGCTTGTTTTGCATGGTATCAGAGACAGTGGCTCTCAATCCCGCAACTCCCAAAAATCCAAATACCTTACTTAGAGAAAACACAAAATGACTAACAATACTGAGGGAGCTGGAGAAGTAAGTAGTCAACGATCCCTTTCAGACTCTGACTTGTTCGTCATCTCAATAGCAGACAATCCGGGAAGCGTTCTGGTTAACACTACTCTTGACGATTCCAACCATCTATAATGAAGCAGATTGATGCTCATCTCTTTGACGGCCAAAGACAAGCTCGATTTCATAACTGGCGAGATCGAGAAACCCACTAATGATGAGAACTTGGCAAGGAAGTGGGAGACGGCAGACAAAATGGTGATTGCTTGGATCCTTAATACACTCACCAAAGAAATTGCAGACTCATTCTTAACAGTAACGACGGCCAGAAACCTTTGGGAAAAACTCAAAGCCAGGTATGGTGAAAGTTGTGGGCCATACATCTACCAACTGATTCAGGAGGTGAACAACCTTCGGCAGGGTAACGATTCTGTTACCACATACTTCACAAAACTAAAAAAATTGTGAAATGATATTGACTGCTTTATGCCTATCAAAACCTGCGGGTGTGAAGTCTCTAAACATAATGCCGAGACTGTTAACAACGGAAAGCTAATGACTTTCCTGTTAGGATTAAAGGAAGAATATACTTTATAGTAAGCCAAATCATACTGATGGAACCATTGCCGGAAGTAAGCAAAGCTTTTTCTATGATTCTAACTGTTGAGAAACAAAAGATTGTTTCTGGTGATACGAACAGTGTAGGACAGATGGGGGTTGCTCCACTGGCTAACAGCGGAGGCACAAAAAGATTAAACAATGGGAGTCGAGAATCATAGAACAGAAAAGGAAATATCAAGAAGGAAGAGAAGTACTACACTTACTGTCATGAAAGGGGGCATTTGAGGGAAACATGCTTTTAGCTGCATGGGGTACTCGATTGGTACAAAGAGCTCCAGAAGAAAAAAGGAAAGAAGGAATTTGCTGTTGCAGTAAGTGAAGCCGACGCTCTAACACCTCACTTATGCCTAAAGGATGTACTATGCATACCCACTTTCCATCACAACCTTATGTCTGTCCACAAAATTGCATCCCAAAACGGCCTTGCAGTAATATTTATCACTGACAATTTTTTTTGCAGGACCCGCGGACTGAGTATGTGGTTGCGATATGTGAGGCGGTGGGTGGTATTTACAAGTTAACGCCCAGGAATTTTCTACCAGAAAAGGCTTTGAAAGGTCCTTCACTTGAGTTCTACTTAAATAATTCCTTTGGTTACCATATACGTGACAATTTTGAGCTGTGGCACCAACGGCTTGGACACTTGTCAAAAAACAAGCTAGCTTTTTAACTGGATTTAAATTTTAAAATTCCACCATATCATGTTTGTGACATTTACCCGTTAGCCAAACAACAACGTCAACCATTTCCCACACACACAATAACTGCCACAAAACCTTTCGAACTCATCCACTTAGATCTATGGGGCCCATACAAAAACCCAAACATCGATGGTTCAACCTACTTCGTTACAATTGTCGATGAATATTCACGTGCGACTTGGACCTACTTAATTAATAGTAAAGCCCAAGTCCATGGAATACTTGAAGTTTATTTCAACATGGTCCAAACTCAGTTTGCCCTACCCATTGCTAGTATACGAACGGACAATGGATCTGAATTCATAAACCAAAAATGCATAGACTTATTTAATAACAAGGGAATCCAACACCAAAGGTCATGCCCATATACTCCACAACAAAACGGCTTAGCCGAAAGCATAAACATCTGCTCCAAATGACTAGAGCTTTAATGTACCAAGCCAACTTACCACCAAAATTTTGGGGAGAAGCCTTATTAACCTCCACCTTTATCATAAACTGATTACCCACCAAAATCATAGGCTGGCAAGCACCCTATGAAAAACTTTACAATAAAAAACCCAAATTAGACAATCTATGCACATTCGGATGCCTATGCTATGCCACTAATACCAAGCCCTTCAAAGACAAATTAGAACCAAGAGCCTACAAACGTTTGTTTTTAGGATAGGTGTCCGGTCGCAAAGCATACAAATTATTGGAACTCAAAACCAACACCATACTCATTTTTAGGGATGTAATATTTCATGAGACAAATTTTCCCTATAAAAACCCACAAGAAACAGATATAGAGCAACCATATCAGCCCAGCTCCACATATCAGCCCACCTTCCGTTTAGACAATAACATTAGCCCAGATAGCCCACTCCACATACTTGACACACACAACTTACACACCAGCCCAGGCCCAGCTCCTCCTACCCTACCCGACCCATCCAATACTTCATCCTCCAACACACCACCAGCTCCCACCAGCCACGACACACGTTCACCTTCTTCTTTACCAGATCCGCCTCGCGTAACTTACCGACCACGAACCAGACCCAGATAACTGGACGACTATGTATCTTGCTCCACAACCGCTGGCTATGTCGCAACCGCACCTCTCCCGTAGGTCTGTACACGATCCCTTCCTTCCTCACCCATTCCCTTTAATCAGGCATTTGTATCTTTTATGGCTAATGTATCAGCTACCTATGAACCTCTGTCGTATGAGTCTGCAAAAGAAGAATCGTTGTGGGTTGAACCTATGAATTGCGAATTAGCCACCCTAAAAGCCAGCAACACCTGGTCCGTTGTGGAACTCCCACAGGGAAAGAGAGCTTTAGAGACAAAATGGGTTTATAAAATAAAACACAATCCTGATGGAACAGTTGAACGGAGGAAAGCCAGGCTCATAGCAAAAGGGTTCAACCAACGAGCAGGTGTCGACTATTCTGATGTTCAACCAACAAGCAGGTGTCGACTATTCTGATGTTTTCTCCCTGGTAGCAAAGGTAACAACCATACGGATCCTACTTGCTATAGCGGCAAAACGCAATTGGCCCATTGAACATTGTGACATCAACAATGCTTACCTCCATGGCTCACTCGATGAAGATATTTACATCAAACCTCCTCAAGGATACCATACACAGCCCGGGAAAGTGTGCAAATTACACAAGTCGCTATATGGTTTAAAACAAGCTGGTCGTCAGTGGAATAAGGAAATTGCAACCACACTCTCCACCATCGGTTTCTCTCAATCAGAAGCTGACAATTGCTTATTCACTAGAGGTACGGGAGGCTCTTTTATTTCTATCGTTATATACGTTGATGACTTGCTACTGGTTGCCCCTGATGAGAACATCATTACTGCCATAAAAGCTTACTTGCATAAACAATTTACACTTAAAGATCTTGGCAGTGCAAAGTTCTTTGTGGGTGTTGAAATTGCTAGGTTCGAAGGAGGCATACTCTTGTCCCAGTCTCGTTACATTTTGAACATCCTTCGCGAGGCTGGACTTGATAATCTTAAGCCTATGGGAGTACCTATACCCCAAGGAATGAAATTAGTAGCAGATGAAGGAGCTTTGTTGATAAACTTGGAAAAATACAGACGAATTGTCGGCCAACTCCTCTATTTGAACTTTACCTGACCAGATATTACATATGCAACACAACAATTGAGCCAATTCACTTCGACACCACGGCAGCCTCACTGGAAAGTATTAACACATGTCTTGCAGTATTTATCCACAACATCTCACAAACAGCTCTTCTACCCAACACAAAACCAACCTCATCTTCATGCCTACTACGATTCCGATTGGGCATGGTGTGTCTTCTCAAGAAAGTCTTTAACAAGAATTATTGCTTCTCAGATTACAATCCCAAATTAAAAAGATTCAAGTTAAAAACCTTGTCAAGAATTTGAGATCCGAAAATAGTAATTTCATTCATTTAAACAAGGTATCCAAGTAGTTGAAATTTTTGTTTACTATTTTCTTTTAAAATAAACATTATTTTTATTCTTTTTAATAAACATACTAGTACAATAATACTTAAAAAGTACGATTGAAAAAAAGATCTAAACTTCATCTAAAATCACATACAAATTTTATTTAATCTAATTCACGTTCAAACTTAATTTTATACAAAAATTTTCAGTTTGAAAATTATCAACTTAAATTCGACTATCTTTTTATTCTTTTTTTAAAGAATCTTAATTTTTTGGTTTAGTTCAAAATTTATTTGGGTTCTGAATCTTAAAGGCATAATTATGTTAAATTTTGAAGAGTTCAAATTTGTAAATGAAATTCAAGTTTAATATTAAACTTTATAAGACCATACGTAATCTTGTTTTCATGATCATTTCTATTAAAGTGAAACTTATCTATAAGAGATAAGTAATCCTTTACTCAAAACAAATACAATTGATACAGCATAAAAACTAATTGAAGTTCAGGCAAAGAGATTAGGAAAACCCCTAATAACAATGAGCTTCACAAAAAGGAGGAGTATGCCGAGTAGAGAACAATCCATTCAAAAATAAAAAGTCACACCTAAAAGAAAACACATAAAAAGACAATCCTAAAAGTAAAAAAGCGCTAAACTAATCAATCAACGCCACCCTCAACGATGCGTTTAAACGAAAGGAAGTAATCTGAAAAAGGGGGGAACAAAGATGAGTGCCAAATCTAAAGATCTCATCAAATCCCAGAAAAATTATTAAAGAGCACGAAATTGTAGACCTAGGACAAAACACTACAAAAAGTTTGGAATCTTTCGGCTTTGGTGCATTGCATAACGTAAGTTGCACATTTTTTATCCCCTCAAATCTTCTGACCCAGCAACCTGGCTTAACTCTATCCTAGTTCATTCTAACTATGTATTTATGTGGGTCAGTTGTTGGGACAGAAGATCAAATCCTTTTTTTTTTAATTCCAAAAGCGACGAAACTGTGACATGACGGCTTGCCTAAAATATATGATATAGGTTAGATCGCAATATAATAGTTACCGTGACGCTGCCAAAAAATTCATGAACCATAATTAATCAAATATTCCTGAAGCATACTATTAATCATTAAATTCTGTATTAGTTTCAAATGAAAGAACTGTTTATCAGATATAAAAGTATTTTACGTAATATAATTACCAGAGCTGTCGGGTTAAAAATTATATAAAGTCAAAAATTTTACACAATTAAACTGCTGACTCCATTTATTCTCTATTCTATCAATTACGTATATTGAAATTATCAGCAATCACTTATGATAAGAGGGTGAGCTGTCAATTCAGTGAGGATAACCGACCTTATTTTTAAAATAAAATAACTTAATAATTAATTATAACACTGATTCAACTGATTAAATCATATATATAATACATATATGCAAAACAGTCCTCAGTCTAATTCAAACAGTTAACAAACATTTCAAAAATTTCTCCAAATGAAAATTACACAAATATCAATTTCAACTACCATTTATGTTTTATTCCAATTTTTAACTGAATTGCCTTGGCCCAGCTTAACTTAGTAAGCATATATCCAATGGTCTACCAACTCATCTCATCATAAGCTCTCATAAGTGAAAACATAATTAAATGTATAAATACCAGCATGGGATACTGCAATTTCTCAATCTCTATTGGTACCCAGTACTACTCTAATACCTAGCTATTAACACTAAATATCCCAAAACTTAGGATATTCTGATACTCCTCCAGTACTTAGTCATCAGCATAGGACATTCTTGACACTCAAGATGCCCCAGTATTTGCTATACGGAAAGATACCTAGGCACCACTTACTCATCTCTAAACAACCTATTAATCTAAGACTATCGAATGTAGTCTATCCTAGGCAAATCACCGATTCTCGATTTTTACTAATTATTCACAACTTATTATCCACTAATCTATATTTAATTAACACATTTACCGCCAACTTAACAAGCAATACACCTAAGAAAACATAAAAAATATAACAATGAAACACTTTATACTACAATAATTATTTGATAATTAACGTAAATATAATTCATGTATTTAATTATTAATTATTAATTAAATTAATGACTAATTCAATATATAATTTATTAATAATAAAATGGTACTTAATTTTAAGATTAAAGTCCAAGGTTATCCTTACCTCGATTTCGGCCTCAATAAATTGAAAGTTCAAATTATTCCTTAATCGGATCTTTGGACCTAAAATTTACAAAATCCTATTAGACTAATTTACGAAAAATTTCTAATCTAATTACACTTAATAATCAAACATTATTCTCTCTTCCAATTTATTCTTAAATATAAAAATAATATCCTTACTAACCTAACCCCTCATAATTACTAAAATAACCTTAACTAATTAAAAGTCCCATTTTATCCTCATCCATGTCAATTAACACGAAACATGCCCTTCTTTCAACTAAATTCCAAATTTACCCTTCACTTTTCTACATCCCCTATTCTACCCCTACATGCAATTTAAATTTTCAAAACGCATCTTCTCTCTCTCCACTTCTCCCATCTCTTCTTCTTTTATCATTTTTCAGTCCTATTTTCTTCATTTTTACCTCTTCATGCAAGTTCAATTATTGTCTCAATCAACCAAACTATGCAAGATGATCAAAATCACATAAAAAGATACAAAAATAGTTGCTGAAATTTTACATAAGTGTGAGAACTTTTGATGTTGTTAACTACCACAATTTCTTCTAAATTTGTTTCAAAACAAACAAAATATTGAAACTTATAAGAAAAGTGTTACATGCAGAAGAAAAATAGCACATTAAAACACATATCAACTGTAAAAGTTGAGAGAAAATGAAGAAGAAGAAGTTGTTCATCGTTGGTTTTTCTCTAAATTTGCAGCTGATGGCTGCTTTTATGTTTTAAAAGTTATGGTCTGGTTGGGCTGTTAGGTAAGTTTGCGCATCTACATCTGAAAATTTGATTTGATAGAGCTTAAATCTTTAGAACATGTAGACTAGGATAGCTGTGTCAAGTAAGTGCGAAATAACTATCCGTACATTTTTGTATATAGAGTCTTCGTCCTCCAAAATTTATTGGAGCTGGAAGGTTCAAAAATATTCTAGACAAATATTAAGTAATTTATTAATACTTTGCTTCTTTTCTTCCACTAGTATACTATCGGGACTTTGGGCAGGATTAAGTGATGGGGTCGTATAGGCTCAAGGTAATAACATATCGACTTATAGTGTTAGAGATGTAAATTAACGGACCATTCCATCTGTAATATATATCTTTTTTTGTTCATAATCAAATCAGTTAGGATGTCTATATTATTTATTAATAAGAAGTTTTAAATCTGACAACTAATAAACCCACTTGAATGTCTATATTATTTATTAATAAAAAGTTTTAAATCTAACAACTATTAAAATTAAATTTGTTGAAATAAAAATAGTTTCATTCACAAGCTCTAAAGGGCTGACAGAAAATTACGATGCATAGCTCTTAAACAGACAAAAGGTACTAAAGGTACAACAAAAATAACATTACATATTAAGTCATGAGATTATAACAACCATATGTGTTGATCCACTGTCTTTACCAACATCAATTTGCTTTTGAATTGTTTACATGTGAAAATATTGACAAGTTTGACACCGGTACTGTAAGATCTTTTGATAATTCGGTGTTCGGTACACACTAATATTACACAACTTTGGCAACATGATAGTAGCATATGTTGACAAGTTGTAAAGTTCCTTTGATAATATGTAATTACAAAATTGAAGCTGAAAATATTTATGAGTGTTGAAAAAATGGAGGGTTGATTGACTACAGGAACATATGTTGGTGTTAATGTTGAATGGTGCTCCAAGAGTGTGTGGAAATATATTAATATTATCACGTATGAAGCAACAATGTTGCATGTTAAGTTTCGTATGGCTGAAATTAATTTGCTAGAACACTACAGCTTTACACTTGGAGGTTGCTGGTTGTATGGTGTTTTGGTACGTTGGTGGGCTGTTTTGCGTGGCTAATCAAAGTTGGACGTTGCATTTAGATGATTCTCTAATAGTGCATGAAGCAATGGACGTGGTTGCATGGCTTGAATGGAGTTTTGCATGGTTGGAGGAACATTAATGTAATGTTAATGACAGTTGATTTCATTAGTTATTTCGACAGTTTACATAAAACTGTCCAAACCACTTGTAAGCCACTGTCTTTATCTTTTAATTAGTTAACTTCCGAAGGTTATAAAAGGGTTGTAAATCCTTCATATTGTATGGGTGTTGTACTCCAATTGTGCAGTAATAAAATCACTTGTTTATTACAACGTTATCGGTTCCATATGCTTCAGCAGTCCGAGTGTCACATATTTCTGCACCATTTGACAGCTTGCTTTCACACTGTCTATTGTTTCTTTTTGTGGGGAGCATTTTGCTGAACCAAATGGAAGCATTTGGTTGCATTATAGGTTAGATTTGTTGAGTTTTACTAACCTCAAAATTAACACTGTAACAAGTACCCTTTCCACTACAACACTAGTTTGTTGCTACTTCTTAGGTTTTGTCTATCCAGTACAAGTTTGGCAAAAATCTTATGACAATATCTGACGCAGTTTAGATTTTGCGTAATTTCATTATTTACCAAATTAAAATATATCTCATAATTTCTTACCTTGATTTGAATTCTCCAATGTCTCATAAAAAATATTCCTTGTCACACACGTCCCCTAAGACTTTAAGTGAATATTCACCAAGCTTAAGTTACATTAAAACCTTTTTACAGGCAACAATTTTATCAACATATCAATTATATTGTTCGAAATGTGAACATTTTTCAATAAGATATGATCAGAAGCAACAATTTTCTGATCTTGAGAAATCTTGCATCCTTAGCAATAACCTTTCTATCTTTCTTTTAACTTTTCCTAGTCTACTAAAAGAAATTTTCATCCCCATCACCTATGGTGAGATCATAAGTGATCGAATCTAACCATCTCTTTGGTTGTTTGATGGTCCTTCTCGTTCTATCTCCTGACATTGTTCTATCTCATAGACTAGAATTTTCACCCTCCTTAGTATCTGTTCAAGGCTATTCTAGTACTGCTTACTATTAACCCTAACACGACCTTTTGATATGTTTGTCTCAATATATGTTGCTTTCCAAACACCATATCTTTAAAGGTTGCCATAGACTTTTTTCCAAGCGTAAAAAACTTACAAAATTATATCTCTTTCTATTTTTGCTATTCTTCAATAAAATCCTCTTATAAAGTTCTATCATCTGTCACTCACCAAGATGACTCACTCATATATGCTATATCCTAGTATGCATATTTCTTTCTTGAAGATTAAGAGACAATGCCAACGATCTCATTACTGTTTTTCTATTAAGATATAGATGTAATGTGGTAATTTTCCTTTCATCATAGTCAACATATCTTTACTATCTTATATTGTCCTTCATTACTAAAATGCTTATACCCTTTACTATCAAAAGTACCCATAAAAACCATATTCTTCCAAAACTCTGGAGAAAATGAGGATTCCAATGTTTTATTAATTCTATTATCTATCTTGATTTGCACTAAAGAACAACTTTTGACAACATGCTCTCCATCATCGCCTATATGATGATACCATTCTAATCTTTAAAAGAATAGAACCAGTCTTCATCAAAAGTCATATGATAAGTTGTCTTAATGTCTATCACCTTTCGATTTATAGAATTAGAATTGATTACGATTAAAATATCACTGCCTCGTTCGTTTCACTAAAACTCTTCAAAACTATATCATCATTTGCTTTTTCATCTGCTTCATTTTTCTCGTTTTCACTCTTTCGTTATGGACATCCCCTCTTGAAATGCTCTTTAACTTTATATTGAAAGCATTAAACAACTTTAGTCTTTGATTTAGATTGTGACTTAATCATGTTTTTAAAGATTTTTTTAAATTCTTTCCTTCACTGACAATCAGGGAACCCCAACTCTAATATATTCATATGATTAGTGACTTTTTTCTTGAATTCCCTAGACTACATGGCATCATTTACATCAATGACAAAAATACTCTTCCTACCATACAGTAAAGTATCAACAAAATTCTCATAGAAATTAGGTAAGAAACATGAAAGAATTGTGATTTGATCCTCATTCTCAAATTTATCCCTAGTTACATTATAAATCCAAGATGTTTCAATTAAAATTATTTAATTTTAATCTAGTAAAATCATCCATTAAGATAATCCTATTTATAATCCAAAATTTTCCCTAATAATCTACTTAGGACTTGATATTTTATCGTAAATTATAGCAGTTTTAATTTCAAGTTCTTCAAATTTTGAATTATTAGTTCAAATTAAAATTAAATGCTAATCATGAGCTTAAATGTTATAAATAACATTTTATATCCATAATTTCTTTATGTGAAATTTAGCAATGCCACTCCAAAGTCATTTTTGAAATAGTAAAAAAATTATAAATTTTAAAAATCATTTAATTTCTAACACAAGAATTTGTAGGTAGAAAATATATTTAAATTTAAACTATAACTATGTAATAAAAAGATTTTGTTTTTGAATTGTATTTTAATATTAAAACTACTGAAATTTGTGAGAATTTTTCCAAGAGCAAGAAAAATGACTATAAGAAGAATAATAATAAGAAATATAAGGCTTATACTAGAGTAGTAAAGCCAAAAGGTGATCTCATGAAGAAGAGTAATGAAAAGGGAAACTGTTTTCATTAAGAAGTTAATGGACATTAGAACTGGAACTGTCCAGCTTATCTAGCTACCTTGAAAGATAAAAGCTTTAAGGAAATTGTTTCTTTAGATATGTTTATGATTGAGATCAATCTTTCTACTTATGTTCAGTATTCTTAGCTATTAGATACTATATGTGGTTCTCATATATGTAATAACATGCATATGTTATCATGGAGTATATCGTTGAGGAAAGACGAGGTGGACTTGTAACATCCTGTTTCCATACTAAAGATTAGTACCCTAAAATATGGTAAATTTGAGATCAATAAGAGATTAAGAAAAACGCAATTTCATGCTCATGTATAATGTTAGCATACACGCACGTGAATTTGAATTTTTGCACACATTAAAATGACTATACATGCATTCATTGACATTTTCGAGTATAATTGATCTATAAAGGTGATTATAATTGGAATTGTGAATTATTTGTATTGAAAATTGATTTTTGAGAGTATAAGCATTTATTTAGAATTTTTGGTAAAATTTTGAGGACTTTTTGGAATTTAAGGGTATTTTTGGACTAGGAAAAATGACAAGTGGCGGAACAATTGATGAATAGTGATAAAAATAAATGTCAAATGTCAGTGGAAATTTTAATATGTGACATTAAGATTTATTGACAAGTGTCCTTGAACATTGGGAAAAAATTGGGTTGAAAATTAGAGACAAACGGACTAGCTTTTTAAAAGAGCGAATTGGAGACTACAAAAAGCTGACAAGCGGCATTGTAACATCCCGTTTCCATGGAACGGGTCGGACCAGAGAAACGGGTCCAAGTGTGGTAAATCAGAGAAAGTAGAACAACACATCTCATGCTCATGCA
>JANZXP010000194.1:28211813-28230698 GCA_027576715.1 Erythroxylum flavicans | reverse complement strand
ATGGATGATTTAAACTAGGATTTAAAGTATAATTGATGAGAAATTTATGCTCAAGATAGGTGTTATTAAGCTGTTTTTGAATCTGAAAAATTACAGCTGTCGGTGTGTTTGTAAAAAAGTGACTGTTAATGACATAAGTGAGCAGAATTTTGTAAGCCTTAGTGTAACCAATATGGAAGTTATATTAACTTGAAATGAAGCAACTTTAAAGCAAATGAAATCTGGAAAATTTCAGGTGTTAGTAATGTCTCATATACGTGCTTCTGTGAGAATTGTATGTTTAATGTGAAATGCATGTACAACTAATTGATAAATGCCGGACTTAGGTCCGAGGAGTCAATTATATGACATAAGCACAGCGAAATTGTAACACCCCACCCTCTCAGGACCTGTACTCGACATCTTGTGTGATGTCCGAGTCCGTGCCTCGTAAGGGTGGCATGTTAGAGCACTCAATCATTCATAATTTAGTATAAATTTTTTTTTGAAACCACAACATAGTATACAGAAATTAATAACCAAATCGGGCCCACTTTCGATTTATTACTTTGTTGTGACGAGTGCCTAAAATGTCCCATATAGGGCTCATTGATAACTATCCCATATAGGGCTCATTAAACGTTGAGCCTGAGGCTATGAATCACTTTTAAGCTCGAGGCTCTTTTTCACTCGTTGAGCTTTAAGCTTTGATCGGTGGCTACTCTGGTCACAACCGCCATTATATTTCATGCATTTATGAAATGAAATGCATCAATCACATTTGCATAATCCCATTCAATCACATTCCTATATCATCGGACCATAGTCCGACATTCAACGTTAAGTTGAGAATCACATTTTCACTTATATGCAAATGCTCATTCAAAACACATTTATCCTTAAATTATGTACACTTAGTTCATCTCATTCATATACAAGCAACACTTCAATGTCTTAACCAAGCGTCACAATCATCGGACCTCCTGTCCAGAAACCAACACAATCGATCACATTCATATAGACATTCAGTATTTAATCAATACTAAAATTCACACAAAACAAACAATAAAATGAGACCATCTAGGTCTACTCACAGTACGCTCCAGTTTAGCAATTGCTTCCAAGATCCGGAAACGTCTGAATGTGTACATTTATCCTGCACATCAAAATTATCTAATACACACATTGCACACATACATTAATAACTTTGCACAATTATAAGCATTCATTTATGCACATGTGTGTATATAGAATATGTACAATGCAAGTTCATGACAATTTCGGGTATCTTTCCATTATTATCGTTGCATTATTAGTCTTTTATCAAAATTTCCATTGCCATTTGACAGTAAATTCTACAACCATTTATCATTTGTTTTGCCACTTGGCATTTTTCCTAGTCTAAAAATTACCCCAAAATTCTCCAATAATTCTAAATCACTAAATACACTCTCCAAATCAAATTTCAACATATAAAAATCACAATTCTCAATATAATCACATTTACAGATCAATTATACTTGAAATTCGTCAATGAATGCATTTACAAATATTTTCATGTGTAAAAAATTCAATATTCACGTGTATGTGCATATTATATAATGCATGAGCACGAATTGTATTTTCTAATCTCTCAATTTTATTTCTCATTTACGGTATTCCCGATTGTAACTCTTAATATGGGAACGTGATGTTACACATACAGTTCTTGCCATATCCAATGACTACCGAATGAGTTATCCATGATTAGAATAGGTCATAAGTAGTATTAAAACATAACAATCCCTATATAAGATAACTTTGGAGATCTCAAGTCAAAGGATCACTTATACAATCATCACAGTGAGAATTTTCATAGATATACAAGTAATGTTTGGATTTCTCATATTGGGTCTGTTTAGTGATCTTATTCTCTTACATGCATCCACAAGTTTGTTTAAATATCTCATACTTTAGTCTATGAGATCGACTACTTCCTTCATAAGGAAAAACAAAAAGTGTACTTGTCTTTTTATGTTCAATTAATTTCCAATCTTAACAGAACAATAACTAGAAATAATTTAGAGATAATACATAAATGCAATATGAATCTCATAATTATAATCTCATTATAATTTCATTCATAATATATAATTATCTCATGGACTTTATCATATACATCAAAGCATATACAAGATAAAGAATGTCTTTAAATTATTTTGTCATTAAATTACAACCAATCGATTGACTGTAAGGCGTAAATCGACATTTCATACCTAAAAAATTATTAATACATAGCCAAATATTAAGAAGATGTCAATGTTTGTGAGAAAAAAATTGGTGCCACATTATAAGCAACAAAAAGATATAGCAAATATTTTTTTCTATATTTTATGTTGTTGTAGTTATATATATTTTACTATGCTTTTGTAATTTTGTAAGTATAGTCTTTTAACTATGTTTTTGCATTGCTAAAAACTTTTTACAAATTTTTGCATAATTCATATTATTGAGCAATTGCAACGTTTCCTATATAATGTCTCAAATATGTTTTTTGTTATTAATTATTTACTTATTATTATCAAATTAAGTTGTAGAGGAGTATTATTAATTCAAAATATCGAGTATTCCTTATATAGGTAACATTATATAAGTATCTTCCAAATTTATCAAAAAAGTAATATAACATTAATAGGTGATTCTTTGTTCCTACCCAAAATATTAATAATAGTTAAACCATTCCTTATAATTTATAAACAAAACAATATAGAGAAAAAAACATCATAAATTGGAATATGTCTAGACATACTGTCAAAGATTAGCCAAAATTGTTGGTCAAGTCCACACACCTATAATAAATAACAGGCTTGGTTAAATTTAAATAAAATTCATTTTACCATTCACAACATGGTCACTCATCAGTTGCATCTTCAACCATTTTGTAATTCGAGAAATAAGTTTTAAAGTTAAATTAATATATATCTGTGTGTGCGTGTGTGTACATATTGGAAGTGATATAACAAGTCTAGGACTTAGAAGCAATACCCTTCATTTTTCTTTTCATTTACTTCATAATCCAAGCTAAGTAACCTTTTTGAATAACATATCACGTTTTGTTAATTTAGTTCAAGTTTTTTCTCTTTTGATTACTTTAGCCTTTAATGCAACTTTAAGCTTGTTGTTTTCCTCTTAAAATTGTTCAATGATTATCTTATATGTAGAGGGTGAAATATTTGGCTTGGGGTCGTAACCAAGGTCTTTAATATAACCTGAACAAGTACTAAGTATTGTATCACAAATCTGATCTGCATTGAGCTTATTTTCCTCAAATTTGGACTTCTCCAACATCTGTTGCATCTTATTTTAAAATAAAAGAAGAAAACCAACATGTTAATACTACATTAATAAATGAACAAAAATATTGAGCTAAATTTATACTTACATAATTGTTTTATTCTTCTTGTGACATCCATCCTTTACCTTTCTTATAGTGAGTAGTTTATATATTATGATCCTATCACACTCTTGTCCATCTAGTTCCTTTTCACTTTAATTTATGAACTAAAAAAATCAAGGCAAAATAAATAACTTAATGCTTATTCGTTGTAGTACAACTTACAAATGTAGATCTTATATATTCATTTCAAACAACTACAAATGACTTGGAACCTTAATTATAAGATGTTTTCATTTTTGATTGCTCACATTTTCCTTCTCACAATTTTCGTAATTCAAGAAAAAATATATTTTAGTTGTTAATTCTTTTAACAAGATTAGTGTAGGAAAACGTTGTAGCAAAAAAATCAAACCTGAACTTTTAGGTCAGACCAATAGTCATACAAACTATTACAATTTTCTTCAGTCCTTCTTTCTGGTAAATGGCTTCGTGCCTCCACATAAGAAGCAAATGACTTATAACACTTATGCCACTTGAAACAATGATCCCTGGCCCTTTGTTTCAATAATGAAGTAACATAGTTTAAAACATTTGGGTTCTCAATATCCACATCTTTTAATTTTAACTGTGAACAATAAGTAAAAATTTAATTAATGTTAAATTCATTGAAACAATGTTACATAAATTTAAAGATTTTGAATAATTTTTGCAACTTTTTCCAATGCATTTTCAAGCAACTTGTCTTCTTTCAAGTCCTTAATATGTTTCGGACAAGGTAGTTATGCTCTTGCAATAATTATCATCTCATTTGACACATATTGGACCTTGTCACAGGACGACCTTGCTCAATGATAATATGTATGGATAACTTGCAATTTATTGAGACATTTATTCATTGCAATTCACAACCTCTTATCTTACCTCTACCTCCTTTTTATAGTAGTAGCATTAGAAGCTATCAACAAATGGATATGATAAGAAATTGTGTAAACTTTAAAAATATATATTAGCACATAAGTATGCTTAAAGGTATTAAAAAAATACAAACATGCATTACTAGCTTTGTTATAATTTGAGGCAGAATATTGTTGTTATGTAGGAGTTGAAGGCATAATGTTGTTATTGCTATATTATAGCACTATATTAGAAGATGCTTTGCTTCCTTTGGAAATATAGGATATGATAAGAAAATGTTTAAAAGGATACTTAAAGGAATAGAGAAATTTCAAACCAGCATTACTAGCTTCATTGTTGTTTCAGGTAGAATGTTGTTGTTGGATAGAAATTGAATTTCTAGCATCAACTAATTGATCTAGTTGAAGTTGCATATTGCTACATTGTGGAATTTTTTTAACAGCCAGCTTCTTTCTTTTGTTTCTACCAGTTGCCATAATTTTGGATAAGTATAAGAAAAAATAAACATCATATAAAAATAAATATAACATATATGAAATAGAATAAAGAAAAACCAACGTTAGTAATATAATAAAGGAAAACATAATATTAACATTAGTAAGATAAATGTCACCAATATTAACATTAGTAAGATAAAGCAATAGAAAGAGCACTTTCAAGATACATTCAATCATCATAATTAAGATACATTCAAATATCATAATTAAGATCTTCAAAATCATCATCACTAATATATGTCACCAATATTACAACAAAACATTAAAAAGAGCACTTTTAAGATAAAATTCAGTCATCATAATCAAGATTTTCAAAATTATCATCATTAATCGCATTAGGATTCGACTATTCATTGCTATTATATTCTTCCAAAAGTATCGTCATTGTCATATAATTAATCCTCAAGATATTCTTCATTCCTTTTTACATTAAGATTGTCTTGTACTTTGATTTCTTCTAATATATTGGGATCATCATCTCTCCTATAGAATGATGATATATCCTCTTCTTCAATTTCGAGTACTACATTATTCTCCTATAATTCAATTTCTTGATATACTTCATCACTATTTTAACCCATTTCACCATTTTCCCTTTCGCAAATGTAAAAAAGATTTCAGTGTTCAAACTTCTACACAACTTTCCAATTGCTATCTAATATACAGTCATTGAGATAGAACACTAGCTTCATTTGACTTGTGGGCACAAATGGTTTATTTTCATACCGTGTTACTAACATTGAAGCTAGTAATAGTGCCATTCACTTTTATGTTCATCCCTTTGTGACCAACATTAAACCATTCACACTTAAATAGAACAAACTTTCTATCCTTGATGTAATCTAACTCAATTATTTCAAATAACACCACAAGAGTCAATAAAGTTATCATTATGTTGTCCTTTAACAAAAACCCCATAGTTTTGGTTTCTAAGGCAACTATCATGTTATTTTCTATAAAATATAACTCCATTAACAATGCAACAGGTATATTTTTTACCACATATATAACGCCCATATGCCAAAGCATATAATGCTTCTGTCACTTCTAGCAATTTACAGTTATGTAACTGTATCATTTGTAAAAAGAATCACTAAAAATTAATGTTGTAATATTGGTGACAATGATCACTGTTCTCTACTTTTTCACAGAAAAATTACTTAGGACCTAAACTATAATGGGAAGTTCTTCTTATGCCTTTCTTCAATATTAACTTCACCTTTGTTTCTAATCTCACCTTTGTGCTCTCTAATTAAAATGTAAATTGATGTAAGAAAAGCAAGGTTAAATATTAAATTATAATATGAACTAATGCATAAGAAGTAATATACATACTCTATATATGAGTTAACTTCCTTATAATTGTTTAAAATGTACCAATTGTAATTGATTTCCTCACAATTTTTTAAAATGTACCAATGTCTAATTACAAGTTCTTTAGTTAAATCCATATATTTTCTTGTTCCAAATGACCATACTTTTTAGGAGAAAAATAACAAGCCACTTTATTGATTAAAATCAAAGTTATGTTCTTCTCTATTAAATTGTGTCTTAACATCATGTAAGTACATGGAATAAAATTTCAAGTGTTAATTTGATATATAAGCCTCTACAGTCGAGCCTTCAAGTTAAGCTCTATTATGAACGTAATGCCTAAGAGAACATAAAAAACCAAAAAGGTGTAAAGGATCAACATTTGCTACTAAATAATAGTAAAAGACAATAAATGTAGAATTAAAAAAATTACCTTTTAATCGAGAACATCCATGAAAATTGAATTGGGCTACAAAGTTTTGTTTTGAATGGTAAGTGAATTGCCAAATACATCATAATATTAAAGAATGATGGCAAAAAAATTAGTTCAAGCTTACAAAGAATTAAAGCAATATCTTTTACCATTTGTTCAAGTTCTTCTAGTTTTAGTGTCTTACAATATATTTGCTTAAAAAGAATACCCAATTCACCTAAAGTTGTTGGCACATCATTCGACAAACACCTACGTATTCTAACAAAGAGTAACTATTGTAGAAGCATATGACATTCTTGGCTCTTCAAGACTAAAACTTTTACAGCATTTGCATTGACACAATGAGCTGTATTAAAGGCATATCCATCAGGAACATTAACTGATTTAAGAAGCTGGAAAAAATTTATTTCTCATTTTTTGCCATAATGTAACAAGCAGGTAGAATTATGTATGGCCCATCATCTCTCATTTTTAAATACAAATCTTTTCTTATATTTTTGTCTTCCAAGTCTAATCTAGCCTTATTTGTCTCTTTCACTTTACCATCAATACCCATCAAAGTGCCGTAAATATTCTCACGAATATTTTTTCTTCAATATGTATGACATTAAGATTATTCCTTAATAGCAAATTCTTCTAATAATATAAATTGAAAAATATGCTTTTTCAAACCAAGGGAGGTCTAAACAAAGTTTTGATGATAATAAAACATAAGTACTACTAACGAGTTATTTTTGTGTTGTTGATGAGAAGGAATATAAGAATATCAAGACTCATCGAGAATATTTCATGCATTACTTATTATAAACTCATCTTGATCGGCTTTGATAATCTAGGAGCGTCGCTCTGCATAAACATTTCATTTTTTTATTGCATAATTCTTTACATTTATTAAAAGGCATTGAAGTTTTTGATTTTAATATAAAAATCCTTATAATCTTTCAAATAATCTTTGGGAAATATCTTAAGGAGTGTTTTAATTCTAATTAGATTAAAAAAATTAATTTTACGCTTTTGAAGTTATTAAAATAATGTTTATAGGGTGATTAGTTTACTTATATAAGTTAGTGGTCAACTAATATAGGTTAAATTTTAAGTACCAAAAGTTTGTAGTAACATTAGTTAATGTGTTGGCTGACCAATGTGCCATATTGGTTAACTAGGACACTATATTGGTCCATATTAGTTGATGTAGTGTATTGGTTGACCTGTGTTCCAAAAACTAGTGAATTGGGATCTTTAATGCACCAATGCATCAAATATAGACGTTGTAACGATTAGTTCTTGGTTCCAGTGGCTATTTTGGTCCCAAGACACTATAAATAGATTTTTTCTCATTATTTTAGCATCAATAAGCTTTTGAGTGTTCTATACACACATTTCTAAATATTTTTCCAATCATTTGAGCATTCATTGGCTCATTTTAAGTAAATGAGCCTTTTGTGATTATCATAGCATCAAAGTGAGTAATTTTTAAGTTGTAAGTTAGTTGTTAGGTTTAAGATCATTTTATTAGGGTTATCAAAAGTGATTTGGTGTTCCTCTTTACCTTAAAGAAAGATTGAAAAGGATGTTCCTCTTTGCCAAAATAAAGATTGTACAAAGGGTATTCTTTGCCTTAAAAGAAGATCTATAGTGGAAATCTAAGACAATTCTTGGGAGTAGACATAAGCAATGATTGTTTGTTGAACCACTATAAATAGGTTCGTGTTTCTCTTCCCTTACTCTTTGTTTTATAATTTAGTTTATTTGTTTTTATTTTTACTATTATGATAATTTATGACCCTTTTGTTAAAATTATTAACCATAAGTCAAAATCTTTATTTCACCTAATTCACTTGCCTTTTAGGTGCCACTAGGGAATAACAAGTGTTATTAAAGTAGGTCTATAAGCTTGAACTTATAACAAAATCCTATAGAAAAGATTATAATGGCATGCTTAGGAACATCTTGGTCATCCTTCGACCAAGAGGTTTAAAACATTAGTAGATCCCGTTTATTTGATAGAAATGACTAACTTTATTGGAAAACAAGAACGAACTTTTTCTTAATGGCCAAAAATGTTGATTTATAGGAAATTGTTTCAAATGGTCCATACGTCCTCACTAAAATTATAGATGAGAAAAAAATTCCTACGTTGAAAGAAGAATGAGATCTGTAAGACAAAGATTAATCTCCTTAAATAGTAAAGCTATACATCTTATTTTGTACACTAGGAATAAGTGAATTTAATAAAGTATCTATGTGTGAAACAACTCATGAAATTTGGAATATACTAGAAATTACTTATGAAGGAACAAATCAAGTTAAGTAAAGCAAAGTTAGTATACTGACTCATCAATATAAACAGTTCCAAATCTTTTATATGTTTGTTGATATTATCAATGCATTCAAAGGTCTAGATAAGACCTATACTAAAGATGAAATGGTTACAAAGTTACTTAGGTCATTACCAAATGCATGGGAAGCAAAAGTGTTAGCCATACAAGAAGCCAAAGACTTAACAAATCTATCATTAGAGGAGCTTATTGGATCTCTTTTTATATACAAAATGAGACTCAAAGAGACATAAGAAGAAATACTTCTGAGGAAAAAGAATTTAGCATTCAAAGTGTTAAAGGAAGAATCAAGTGATAAGGAAGACATATAATCTAATGGAAGTGATGAAGAAGATATTGCTCTAATTATAAGAAAATTCAAGAAATTCTTAAAAAAGAACTTCTTGAGAAGAAGGGACTACAAGAGTGGTATGATGGACTCAAAACATAAATCTAATAATATTATTTACTTGAATGTATGAAACTTAAACAAATGAAGACAAGTATGAAAGAAATGATAAGAAGGAGAAGAAAGATAAATGCAAGAAAAGGCACTAAAGGCCTCCACTTAAGATGACACAAGTGACTTTGAAAGGAGCTGTAGCTCATATGTGTTTCATGGTAAAAGATAATAACGAGGTACTCTCCAACTCTAAATTATATAAAGAAAATAGTGAAATTGATTTAATGTATAATGAGTTTATTGAAAGTCTTGAAACTATGTGCATCAAAAAGAAAAAATTTTCCTTTAAACACAAAGAAGCTCAAAAGAATCTAGATATATGTATGAGTGAAATTGAAAAATAAAAGTGAATTGCATACCATTAAAACTTCTAAAGGTGTAACCACATAGATAATCTTGAGTTAGACACTTTAAAACATGAAAATCATGATTTGGAAAAGGAAGTTGATTCTCTTTAGAACTCCTTATCCAAATTCACTAAAGTAAATGAGAAACTAGAAAACATGTTATACGTTCAGAAGAGTTCCAATAATGGGCATGGAATTAGATATGGTCATGAGAATTCTTCCAACACTAAAACCACTTTTATCAAAGGAAAGCATTTACATAGTGAAGAATCAATGCCTAGAATGACAAGTGAACATGAAGCTTCTACATCTAATCACATACACAACACATCTACTAGAACTCATATTAGGAAAAAACTTTATGCTTTCCTATATCATTTACAACGTAGAAAAAAAATTCAACACTCTAAAGGAAAGACTAGGCATAACTTCTACTTATTATACTAGATATTACAACAAGAAAAAATATATGACACATTTTCGCACTCCATACAAACATTGTTACAATAAAAGAAACATCTCTCTTATACATAATTATAATAGCATTTTGCGTCATCCAAAGAAAGCATTCAAATCAATTGCATAAAGAAGAAGTTCTCATAACTCATATGCACATAGAAGAGCAAGGAATGCATACATGCATCAAATTTATAATCATCATAATTTTACTACCAAATCTACTAGAACTCACATTAGGAACAAACTTTATGCTTTCTTATATCATCCACAACGTAGATCAAAAATTCAACACTCTAAAGGAAAGACTAGGCATAACTTCTACTTATTATACTAGATATTACAACAAGGAAAAATATATGACACATGTTCGCACTCCGCACAAACATTGTTACAATGAAAGAAACATGTCTCTTATACACAATTATAATAGTATTTTGCGTCATCCAAAGAAAGCATTCAAATCAATTGCATAAAGAAGAAGTTCTCATAACTCATATGCACATAAAAGAGCAAGGAATGCATATATGCTTCAAATTTATAATAATAATCATGTTACTACCAAATTTATAATAATCATCATTTTACTACCAAATCATTTTACTTTTACAATAAATATGGGCATATTGATAAATTCCATTTTTCAATACAAAGATCAATAAACAAATTCTCAGGCTAGTGGGTTGAGAAGAAAACGAAGGATCCAAGCTCATTTGGGTACCTAAAACAAATTAAATGAATTATTTTATAGGTCTGTAAAAGAAAAGAAGCAAATTATACATGCATAGTGGATGCTTAAGGTATATGACCGGTGATGCAACTTAATTTTCAACTCTTAGAGACAGACAAAGATAAAGAATTTGTCACCATTGGAGATTATTCCAATCGTAAGATAATTGGCATTCGTAAAATTGGTAAGAAAGACCACACAATTATTAATAATGAAATCTCAGTGGATGGATTAAAGCATAATTTGTTATGTGTGAGTCAATTATGTGACAAAGGGTACAAAGTATGTTTTGAAGGAATGTTTTGTGTTATATCTAAATTAATTGACAATAGGATCACATTTTCGGGGAAAAGAGAAGGAAACATATATACAATTGATCTTGAAGATTTTTTCTAACCAAGATATGAAGTGTCTAATGTTTATTAGTTTAGATGCATAGATTTGGCATATAAGACTTGGACATGCAAGCATGGACCTCATTTTAAACCTAAACTGCAATTAACTTGTAAATGGACTCTTAAAGGTCAAATTTAAGAAAGACAAGATCTGTGG
Source organism: Erythroxylum flavicans (assembly GCA_027576715.1). NCBI lineage: Eukaryota > Viridiplantae > Streptophyta > Magnoliopsida > Malpighiales > Erythroxylaceae > Erythroxylum > Erythroxylum flavicans. The sequence goes on along the minus strand of JANZXP010000194.1, from coordinate 28,219,318 downwards.
TGCTTACCAAATAGGAAAACAAACTAAAAGCTCATTCAAAAGTTTACAATTACTATACATAAGTCTATTTAGAGCAATTAGGGTTACCAGCTTGGGTGGAAAATTTTATGCTTTTGTCATTGTTGATGATTTTAGTAGATTCACTTAGTTCTTATTCTTAGCAAAACAAGAAGAATGTTTTAGGACATTTATTAAATTCTTGCTCAAGTTGACGTGCTCAGTCCTTTTCTTGTAGAGGCCATCTTAAAAAAAAGATTATTGGAAAATTTTTGAAAATGCATCATTATAGTTTAAATATCATATACTTTTTAGCAATTCTATTTTAATCATTAATTAATCAAATGACGATTGTTTGCCACGTTGATTCAGCAGAGAATTCTTCTATCTGTTTTTAATAGATAAGAACCTTTTGATATAAATATTTATTTTTCAACAAATAATGGTTTAAAATATATAATTTTATTTAATTTTATAATATTAATAATATAATTTACCGTTAATTCTATTATTAATATTACTGATGTAGATCATTATTTAAGATAAATCTTTTAACACATTAGTACATACATAACATTTATATAATTACATTATATAATAAAGTAAAAATAATTTAAAAATTCATAAATTCTCTTATTGTTCTCCTTTTTTTAATTTTAGTTATTCTATTTATCTCATCTGTTTAATAGTTATCTTGTTTATGCCATCTATATCTCCCATTTTACCATTTTCAATTAATCAGTAGCTTATTCCTATCATTTAACTTTGGTCTGTTGGGCAAAATGCTCATATGATAGATGTAGAAACTAACCACTTTTGAAAATGAGTTTGTTAGATATGCCTTGAATATTGGACTTATTATTTAGTGGTATTTTTGGTACTTTTTAGCATTTTGTGTTAGAGTAATTTATAAACTCCATCTGTTTTAGGGTTAGGTGTGGATGAAAAACCTTAGCCGTACTCCTCTTGTAATTCTTCCCCTTTCTGATTGTGAATTTGTGATCTACCGTTGCCCGTGGATGTAGCCTTAATTAATTGGGTGAATAATGTATTTGTGTGTTGTGCGATTGATTATAGTTTCCCTTTCTTTTCTTTTCTTGCTTGATTTTTCTTAATAAACTAGTATCAGAGCTTTTGGTTTTGTCTGAATCTATTAATCAAGTATAAAGATGTCATCACACATCATTAAGATCGATACATTTACTAGGAAGAAGAACTTTAGTCTTTGGCATCAAGATATATGCTCCATTAACACAATAGTCGATCTGGACAATATTTTCATGAAAGAGCCAGAATCAATGGATGAGTATGTTTTTACTGAACAAGAAGAGAAGTCACACTCAACCATTTTGCTATGTTTGGCGGATGAGATAATTTATGAAGTGTGATGAAGATACTACAGTAGGTTTATGAACGAAGTTGGAAAGCCTATATATGACGAAATCCTTGACTAATAAGTTGTTATTGCAGCAATGTTTGTTTGGTCTTCCTATGAAAGAAGGTATGCCTATGAAAGAACATTTAGAAGAATTAAAGTCTATTTTAATGGATCTTCATAATGTGGATGTTAAAATAGACAACGAAGATGCTACCCTAATTTTGTTAGTCTCTCTACTTCCTTCATATGAAAATTTTATGAATTCTTTTATTGATGGAAAAGATACTATCACTTTAGAAGAAGTAAGGTCCAGTCTTCATACCCAAGAGCCTAGGCATAAGGCATCTGGAAATATTGAAGAAAGTTTTACAGTTGGATTGGTGGCTGTAAAATCTGAAAAATCGTGAGGATGTCCTAAGAAGGGAAAAGGAAAGTGGAAAGGCAAAGGAAGGTCTAAGTCTAAATCTCGAGATTTGACTGTAAATCCACGAGACATCAGTAATTACTGCAAAGAACTAGGTCATTGGAAGAATGAATGTCAAAGAAGAATAAAGCAAAAACTCAATATGCTTCTGTTGCTCACGATGATTTTGTGTCAGAAGAAAATATGGTTCTTTCAATGACTGAACAGTCAGATTGAGAGAATAATTGGGTTTTGGATTCAAGGTGATCTTATCATATGTGCCAAAATCGAGATTGGTTCACAATCTGTGAGGAAAAAGACAGTGGAAGCATCTTAATGGGAAACGACACATCTTGCAAGGTAATAGGAATTGGTTCAATCAGGATCAGATTGCATGACGATAAAATTAGAACTTTAAATGATGTTCGACATGTTCCAGAATTGAAAAAGAACTTAATTTGTTTGAGAGTTTTTGGACTCAAAAGGTTTCAAGTATAGTTGTGAATGTAGAGTACTTCGAATTACCAAAGGTGCATTGATAGTAATGAAGGGAGTTAAATATGGTACCTTGTATATTTTGCAGGGAACACTAGTGATAGGTTCAACTGTTACCACTTCTCCCTCAGATTAGTCAGAATCAGATCAGACCAAGTTGTGGCATATGTGACTGGGGTATATGAGTGAAAAGGGAATGAATAATCTATACAAACGAGGCCTACTTGGGGGACACACGACATCTAATTTTGGGTCCTGTGATCATTGTGTTTTCGAGAAACAATGTCTTAAGAAGGTTGTGCACAGGATAAAGGCAATATTAGATTACATTCATGATGATTATTGCGGTCCTTCTGGCGTTTCATCTTTAGGTGGAGCGAGATATTTTTTATTCGTGATCGATGACTGCTCTAGGATGACATGGGTATTCATGTTGAAGCATAAAAGTGAGATTTTCAAAACTTTTAAGCAATGGAAGATTCTGGTAGAGAATCAGATAGAGAAGAAGAGTTTTGTTCAGGTGAGTTTGATGAATTCTATAAGGATGAAGGCATTGCTAGATACCACACAGTTAGAGACACTCCATAGCGAAATGGACTAGCAGAAAGGATGAGCAGAATATTATTAGAGAGAGTTCTATGCATGCTCTTTAATGCTAGATTGGCGAGAAAGTTTTAGGTTGAGGCTGTTAATAATGCTTGTTACCTAGTGAACGGTTCTCCAGCAACTGCTGTAGACTACAAAACCCCTTTAGAGGTATAGTCGGAAAAAATTGCTAATTATTATATTTTGAAAGTTTTTGGTTGTCCTGATTACTATCATGTTAGTGAAGGTAAACTAGAATTGAGGTCAAAGAAGGGATTATTTATGGGTTATGATGCAGGGTAAAAGGTTACAGAATCTAGTTTCAATCTGAGTGTAGAGTTATTATGAGTATAAATACAATTTTTAATGAAAATTTTATGCTTCACTTGGTTGTCAAGTCTATTGTTTCAGAAAAAGCAGATGGTGTTGATAAGCAGGTGGAGTTTGAAGCAACTCCAAGTAATAGCCATTCATACGGTTCATTACCCATTAAACTGATTAAAGAACATTCCTATGTTAAATCAGAAACAAAGCATAAACAAGAACAAGAACGACCATATAGCATTGCTACTAATTGTCCTTGTAGGTAGATTAAGGCTCCTCAAAAATATGAAGTCATGGTAGTTTATGCATTTCAAGTGGTAGAAGAAGTGGAGTCCCCATAGCCCTTTAAATATCACGAAGCAATTACAGTTTTAGAAAGTGGATTGCAGCTATAGGTGAGGACATGGAATCTATTCACAAGAATCAGACTTGGGAGCTTGTAAAGTTACCCAAGGGAAGAAAAGTAATTGGCTATAAATGGGTCTTCAAGAAAAAGGCAGGAATTTTAGGTATTAAAGGTATGAGATATAAAGCATGTCTAGTTGCTAAAGGGTATAGTCAGAAAGATGGAGTTAATTACAATGAAATTCTCTCTCTAGTTGTCAAACACACTTTGATTTGAGTGCTACTTGCCTTAGTAGCATATTAGGATTTGGTGTTAGAACAACGTGATGTGAAAACAACTTTCTTGCCAGGAGAGCTTGAGAAGAAATTTTTACGAGTCAGCGAGAGGGGTTTGCCATTCAAGGAAAAGAAGAGCTTCAGAAGTCCATATTATTGTAGTGTGTATCATAACAAGCCCAATGACAGTTTATACATTTACTTGGTATTGTACGTAGATAATATGCTCATTTCGACTCAGAACATGTCAGATATTCGGAAGCTAAAACAACTTTTGGGTGTATAATTCGACACGAAAGATCTTGGTGCAGCTCAGAAAATTTTGGGTTGGAGTGTAGTGTCAAGGCCTACAAGTATGTCCCTCACTAGGCTCATAATGAAGATTTCCCAAGTAAGTGGGCTCCCTAACACCCACAAGTGGTATCAGAACCGATGGTTCAGTAAGGAATGAGTATAGAGATGATAGTTGGATCCCGTAGTTGCCATCTCCACGTGAAAGAACAAGGAGACTTCTGTAGGCCCAGACCAGAGGAGTAGAAAGGCTCTTGGTGACGTCATATACTCGAGTTGCTAAGAAAAAAGCTTTAGCTTAAGGAGGAGCCCAAGTCCAATGTAGAAGCTCACACCTGTGGGAGAGATTGTTGGGATTTCAAGTATGCGTAGGAATCCCACTTTGAAAAGAGATGAAATTAGTGAGGGGCATATAAATGGAAATGACCATAAACCTAATGCCTTAAGATTTTTGTTTGGAGTGTGGTGTTAAAGGCCATGAGTATGTTCCTTCGTTAGACTTACGAGGAAGGTCTCCTAAGTAAGTGGGTTCCCAGGGTAGATAATGCACATGACGGAATCCAAGATTGCAGAGGCCAGATAACAGTGTTACCACTATGAAATTTCTCTATATATGAATGCTGAGATTTCCACTGGTTATTTAAATGGGCATCCACTTCCTCACCGGTTAGCTGCTTGGAAAATTGGAATACATGTTTTAGAGTTTATCTAAGAATGTAAGTAATCATGAATGAGTTACAAATTTTAAAATTAATTTTCATTATTTATATTATATAATTATGTCAATGTTTAACACGCATGTGTAAAGAGACTATTTTACATATTGATCATATTGATAATAAAATTAATGATAAAAAATTAAATTTTAAATATCTAATTAACTTTTTTGTTTGTAATTTTGATTAAAAAAATTGTCTACATTTATTTTATTTAAATTAATTCCATATCTATTAAAAGCTTCAGGAAGAAATGAATTGCAAAAGTTATCCACCCAAACTTGATAGATGGGATCTTTAACCTAACATATGGGCGAATTTGGTTTTTTTCTTTCTCCAAGGATAGCAGCAAAAGTCGAGGAAGGATGGCAAGTAAGTTATGTAGACTTGGATAATATGAAAGCTGATAGGTATATATATATACACACACACATAAAACATTTAAAATAATATTTAAAATAATCCTTAGATAGATAGAATCATTAGAGTAGATTCTTAAAATAAAAGAGTCCACGTTAATCACAAATGCCCCTAATGTAGATTCTTAAAAATTGAATCCCTAACTAATTTAGGGATTTAAGATCTCAAAAACTCTAAATCCTAAAATGAGAAATTAAGGTGTTCAAAATTAGGAATTTTTTTAAAATTTTTAAATAAAAAATTAAAGGACCATTTAATTTTATTTTTATTTTACAATTGTGATTTTTTAGTTTTCGACTTTGGCTTTTAGTTTTTCATATCATTATAATTATATTATTACTGATAATAATTAAATATTAAATAAACATAAAGATAAGTATTTTTATAATTAATTAAGTAAATATTTTATTTCAATATTTATTAATAAATATTAATAAAATTCTATTACATTTTATGAAAATAATTTAACAATTAAAAACTTATTTATACATTAATTATTTTTATGAGTAACTAATATTAAATAATTAAAAATATTTAATTAATAATAAATCATATTATGAAAAATAATTAAAAAATGGATTTTATAAGTTATAAAACTAAAAATAGAAAATATATCTCTCAAACAAATAAATAAAAAACAAAATATATTGAGCCATCAAGGTTGATTTCTGGTAAAATTATGATCCAATACAGCGTATTCCACAAGTTGCCTACTGGTGAGTAGAGACCAAGCTACCTACAAGTGAGCAGAAACCTAAACGCCAACTTGAATTCCTAAATCCCCCATCAACAGAAATTACAGTCCAAAACTACAACAATTTTGTAACCACAATGGACCACCAACATTGGCTTCTGGTGAAGTTATCCCTGCGTCCAGTACAGTGTATTCCATAAGCTGCCTATTAGTGAAAAGAGACATGCAGTATCTCAGAGCTAAAAGGATCCAACAAAGCTCTACTATTTGTCACCTTTGTGTAGAACACAGTAGGACCAATATTTCCCAAACTGACAGCTACTTTTGGAGATTAACAAATTAAATCCTCACGGCAAATTGGGGAGATTTCATCAGAAAAAGTGTATGTGGTACGTCTACAAAATTAAATCCTTATTTATAAGGCATAAACACATAATGTCCTGTTTAACTACATAAATAAGATACAACATCAAAACTTAATAAAATAAATTTACAATATATTCTTAGAATAAAATCTAATTTTATAATATATGGTCATTTTAAACACAATACACTAAGTTATTTTTTAATTGAGAAGAGATTAAACATACCTAATGAAGCATATATAAAGATTTCGTTCAAATATATTAACATATAAAATTAACCTTATCAATTAGGAAAAATTCAACCTGTGAATTAGGTTAAATTAAGGACCTGTTTGTTTTCGTTTTTTTAGGTTTCTTATTGTAGTTTTTGTAAATTTAAAAACATTCCTTCAAATCGGTGTTTGGTTAAACAGGTTTTTATATTTCGTTTTTAAAAATAAAAAACGGCAACTATATTATGAAAACATAAAAATAACGTTTCTGTGATTTTTAAAAACAGGTTTTCATCTTTTTTGAAATGGTCTTTTTCACAAAAACAAATAATATTCTTTCTCTCCTCTGCGCCGACTTCGTCTTCTACATCTTCAATATCTCTAAGTTTGTTTTTATATCTATGCTTCGGCAATTTCTCTTCTTTATCTTGTCCATAACATCATACTCATCATACTTCTTGCGACTACTTTCTTGTTTTCTCTTTATGGTACTCTAACCCTGAGTATATTTTAACAAAATAGAGAATAAACGTGATGGAAAAGAGATATGAACTAACACAGATATGTGAAAAGGAAGAGAGATATGAAGATATAACCATAGTTACTAAAGACAACCATATTAAACTTCCGCTTTGTGCATAAGCTTCTGAATTTCTTTAGGTTGATAAAGAAGATGCTGCACTCTTATTCTTCCTCGATCTATTTCGGTTCTTCAGTTTTTACTGCACCTCCTCTACTAAACATCACGAAAACTTTGTCTTTATATGGAAAACTAATCTTTTATAAAGAGCCAACACAGACCATGAAATAATGTAAACCGAAGGCTTTGTTTTCTTGATCCTCACGTTAAAGTTGAGACAACTAATTTTAAAGTTGAGACAGGTATAGCCTATTGCTTCTTCCTCACGTATTTGTAGTTGATTGCTTTATGGACAACACGTCATTTAATGTGGAAAACTTTGTCTTCCTGTGTTCTTGATCTTCACATCATTTGTTGTGGCTGG
>JANZXP010000194.1:28197254-28211713 GCA_027576715.1 Erythroxylum flavicans | reverse complement strand
ATATGTTAATATGATAATGTTGTGAATCAATGATAAGGACTTTTGTTTTACTTCGAAGGCTTTAACATGTGCTTGCATAATCACCAGTTTGAAATACGTTAGCAACAGATAAATGACGAGTTAAGGTAACATCTGATAAGCCCCTTTTACTCAAAATGACGAAGATTTTCTTAAGGAATAGAAGGATATAATGCCTCGCAGTCAATAATATATCCAAACCAAGTGCTGTTGTAAGTTCTACTTACAAAGGATGTCCATGTCGATTCATGAAGGAAGACATGTACGCTAGATTGAGTTTAAATACTTGAAATGAGTTTAATACTTATAAGTACAAATAATAATAATAACTACAAATAATAAGAATAATACAATTAATAAAATTAAGAAGAAAATTAATAATAATAAATAATTAATACTAATAATAATAATAAATATAATTAAGGAATTTATTAATTATAATAAATATAATGGCCATAATTAACAATAATAAGAATAGTAATAAGTAGAAAATTAATAAAAAATAATTAATATTAGTAAGAATAATAAATATAATAAATAGAATTAATAATAATAAGAGTCATAATTAGTACAAAATTAATAATAATAATAATTAATATTAATAAGAATAATAAATTTAATTATAATAAGAAGAAAATTAATAATAAAAAGGAATTTAATATTGATAATAATAAATATAATTAAGGAATTTAATAATAATAAATATAATGGCCAAAATTAATAATAATAACAATAACAATAAGTAGAAAATTAATAATATTAATAATTAATAATAATAAAAATAATTATTTATTATTTATTATTATATTATTAATAATAATAATAAGAAATATAATAACAATAATAATAAATATAAATAAGGAATTTAATAATAATAATTAATATAATTAATAATAATAAGAATAATAATAATAAGTACAAGATTAATAATAATAAATAATAATAATAATAAGTAAAAGATTAATAATAATAATAATTAATATCAATAAGAATAATAAATTTTATAATAATAAGAAGAAAATTAATAATAATAAGGATTTTTAATAATAATAACAATAACAGCACCAGCAGCAACAACAACAACAGCAACAACAACAACAACAACAACAATAATAATAATAATAATAATAATAATAAATGAATTTAATATTAATAATTAATATAATGAATAATAATAATAATAATAATAAGGACAATGATAAGGATAATTTGGTCTTTTGTTAATTATTCCTTTATCATTTCAAGCTTATATTTTCAAACCAAACATTGGCATAGAATTGGTTATCTATTCTATTTCTTGAACCAAACAAAGTAATACTCATTCTATTCTATTTCTCGTTTTTTCTATTCTTAAAGAATAATTATTCTATTCCTTATCTATTCCACTCCTTGAACTAAGCAGCCTGTAAGTGCTCTTGCGTCTGTGTCAAGGAAAGAATGGATGGGATTGTCATTATTGCTGAAGAGTGATCACTCACTATGTGTAAACCAATCAATCAAACAGCATTGTTGGGAGAAATTTTACCCGCCGCTATATAAGGTAAAGGGCATTTAATTGTTGCAACTTTTCTCAATGGCATTTATTAGGCTATTAGTTTTTCTGCCAACGGGCCATCACATGTTAGTTGGATTCTTTAAAGGTTGCTGCCTTTTCATATGTGTTATTCATATCACCACCTGCTAACTGTCTTTCCAAAATGGGAAAGGGAACATTTATGTTTTGGAAAAATATGTATTCTTTGTGCATATATATATATATATATGTTCATGCTCTACTTTCGCTACAAAATATCTTCTTTTTGCAGGTAGGAATAGCTTATATCAGAATTTTTAGTTTGGTGTGGACTCTTATGGAATTCGTTAATCTATTTTCATGGACTTACTCTACCATTGCTTCATGCAATCTGTCAATATTCATATATCTCGTGTTTCCTGTCATAGTTCCGAAGCTTTAAATTGTCTTCTAACACGAAACAAGAAGCATATAGAAACACTCATTATTCCCCTGTTTTGCATTTGTCCTTTCTTTTTGGTCTCATTTCCTCGAGTTTAGCATTTGCTGGATCTTGTTTTCAATTGCAATGTAAAGTATATTGTCGTGTCAATGATCCTAAACTAACGTTTATTTGGAATGTTTTTGGGTAACTAGACACAGGGAAGATATTGAGAAAAGAAAGCATCGTGCTGCCTATTAAGTATATTGGCTTCTCCTGAGAGCTGAGAGATGGAAACGAGTCGAGAAATCAAGTCACTGGAATGTCCGCCCGAGATACCAAAGGCCACCTGTAATCACACTTCTGAGTCCTCTCGAAGCAAAAAGCTTGAAATCTTCTTTATGGAGTCTGATAATAGGCGGATGGCACTTGGGCGAGGCTATACTGGAGGAACTACACCCGTTAATATACACGGAAAACCAATCTCTGATCATCACCTCTCAAAGACTGGTGGCTGGATTGCTGCCTTCTTCATTTTTGGTGAGCGACTTGTTTAACTTTGTGGACTGCAAAAGATGTTTTATTTGATGACAGCGCTAACGTTAAGAACACGAATTCACTGATTTCTTCCAATACATCTGAATCAACCGTCCGCTGGTGCTCTATATGTATAAGTATCATTTTGTACAGTACAGCAGAGATCATCTGTAGCTCCTTCTTCTCTTTTTCTTTCTCTTTTTTCTTTTGTTTGCTTCCTGCTGGTATAGCTATAAGACCTTTCTTTTTCTAATTCCAAAGAGCAGCTATAAGAGCATAACCTGTCATTTCAAAATTTATTTTATTCTTGCATCTTTCCAGAACAGTTCTACAAATATTTGGTTGCACGTACAGGGAATGAAATGGCAGAGAGGATGGCTTATTTTGGTCTCTCAGTTAACATGGTGGCCTTCATGTTCTACGTTATGCATAGGCCTTTCACAAGTTCATCGAATGCAGTGAACAATTTTCTTGGCATATCACAAGCATCCTCTGTCCTTGGCGGTTTCCTAGCAGATGCTTATCTGGGTCGATATTGGACTATTGCAATATTTACAACAGTCTATCTTGCGGTGAGACTCTTGTATAGTTGTCGCAAATTAACAAATGAAAGCTTGTGAATTTCTCTAGTTAAAGTTGCAAAGGTATATAATAATTAATGATCACCAAATCTTTTCCATTGTTGGCCTTTTGGAGGGTTTGACAGGTATCACCTTGTGTGCGACAATGAATATTTTTACGCCGAATCAGGACCAATGCGACCAACTGAACCTGCTTTCAGGAAATTGCGAACCTGCAAAATCATGGCAGATGTTCTATTTACATGTAGTCCTTTATGTGACAGGATTTGGAGCTGCAGGTATAAGACCGTGTGTCTCTTCATTTGGAGCTGATCAATTTGATGAAAGAAGTGAAAATTACAAGACTCTCCTGGATAGGTTTTTCAACTTCTTTTATCTTTCTGTAACTATTGGGGCAATTGTCGCCTTTACTTTGGTTGTCTACATCCAAATGAAAAAGGGATGGGGATATGCTTTTGGTTCATTAGCCCTAGCTATGGGTATATCCAACCTGCTATTCTTTATAGGTACTCCTCTATACAGACACAGATTGCCCGGAGGCAGTCCCCTAACAAGAATTGTCCAAGTTCTGATTGCTTCTTTTCGTAAAAGAAACATTCCTTTCTCAAGCAGTGAGCTTGTAGGGCTCTATGAGGTTTCTGGCAAGCACTCTGCTATAAAGGGCAGTGCTAAAATGACTCATACTGATGACTTCAGGTACTCTTTTTTATTCAGGTGCAATTTAAACAGATTATAACACGTTAAAATTAATCATGGGAATGATAATATCACGAGATGATATTGAAATCTCTTTCCGTTGGAGTCTGCAGATGTTTAGACAAGGCAGCCCTGCAACTAAAGGACGATGGCCCTAATCCAAGTCCCTGGAGACTTTGTACTGTTACTCAAGTAGAAGAAGTGAAAATCCTTATCAAACTAATTCCCATACCAGCATGCACCATATTGCTGAATGTAATCCTAACCGAGTATCTGACACTCTCTGTGCAGCAAGCCTACACTATGAACACACATATGGGCCATCTGAAACTTCCCGTAACATGCATGCCTGTTTTCCCTGGACTCAGCATATTCCTGATATTGTCTCTCTATTACTCCACATTTGTGCCATTGTCTAGACGCATCACTGGTCATCCCCACGGTGCCTCACAGCTTCAGAGGGTAGGAATAGGTCTGGCAGTTTCAATCGTATCTGTGGCCTGGGCTGCCATTTTTGAGAGGTACAGAAGGAGCTACGCAATACAACACGGATATCAGCTTAATTTCCTCACTCAAATGCCCAATTTGAGTGCATACTGGTTGTTAATCCAGTATTGTCTGATTGGAATAGCTGAAGTATTTTGCATTGTTGGTCTGCTAGAATTTCTATATGAGGAAGCTCCTGATGCAATGAAAAGCATAGGATCTGCATATGCTGCTCTTGCTGGTGGCTTAGGCTGTTTTGCAGCAAGTGTATTGAACAACATTGTCAAGTCACTAACTGGGAATGAAGAAAAAGGGAAGCAATCATGGTTGTCCCAGAACATAAATACTGGCAGATTTGATTATTTTTATTGGCTGCTTACGGTTTTAAGCGTTCTAAATTTTCTGGCGTTCTTATATTCAGCTCATAGATACACATACAGGAAAGAGCAGAGGTATGAGGTGGGGGGAAAAGTTGCAACCCCAACTCCAGTTAATTAATTATGGAAATGCTTCCCTTTTTATTCATACGGTTTCTTGTTTCTTTTGAATTGATTATAATCAGTTCTTCATCTGCTACAGATCTCCATCAAGTGTAACATGCAAGTTTAAACCGGCACAGTTCTTGTTTCCATCGAAATTTTGCTTTTGTTAAACTTTATAGTTTATACCTATCCAAATCTAGCCCTTTTTCCTCTTTGTAAGAGACTATATTTACAGGTGACAAATGTACAAAGGAGAGCAAGTATGGTCATCAGTGGGCCAATACTTGTTCTGAGCCAAATTAGAGGATTCAAACCCCTGTACCGGGAACAAGAACAAATTAGAAAAAGAGTCTTGTCGAGGAGATTACAAAGTAGGTCTCGATTATGGGTCTTTCACAAGACAAAAATCAGAAAGATGTTGGTATGTTCAGGCTAGTTGAAGGCTTGTCCTTCCATATGGTGATAGAAGTAGAGAAAATAAAATGAAATTCTGGTTGCTTCAAGGGAATTCAAAAAAACCTCTACAAAAAATCAATTTTCACATAATAAATCAGGATACTCTTCCTTCCATTTGATAGCCTTTAAATAGGCTTTATTATATTGAGATTCACAACTGAAAATTTGAAAAACAGGAACAAACTAATTTGGCTTATTCAAAATAATAGAAGCAACCCTAAAATAAGAACAAAGATAAAAATATGGACCATTTCAATCCTCCCAATAAGAGCATGTGACAGACCTTGCCCCTTATGTTTCACCCTTGTCCGCAAGGCTGACATCTAGAAATTGGCTTTTAATGTAATCAACATCTTCCCAGGTGGCATTCGCTGGAGACATCTCCTTCTAATGATTTAACACTTCATGCTTCCCCTTTTTGACATGATGGTCCAATATAGCTTAAGGCCTTACACAATCATTCTCAGTAGTGATGTCTGTCAGCAATTGTTCTTGAATAGCAACGCCATCTCCAATTGTTTTTTTTAATCGAAGCACATGAAATATTGGATGAATATGTGTCTCAAAAGGAAAATCAAATTTATAAGTCATAGCTCCAACACGTTGCAAGAATTTGAAGGGCCCAAAGTATCGAGCAAATAACTTTTGATTTCTTCTAGTAACCAAAATCTTTTGCAGATAAGGTTGTATTTTTACATAAACTCAATCTCCAACTAAGAAGTTTTTTCCTCTATGTTTGGCATCATAGACTTGTTTCATCCTTGTTTGAGCCTCTTCAATCCTACTCAATTCTTGAAGAATACGTCTCTATCTTCTAGATCTTTTTTAACAATTGCTACTTTTGCTGTTCTAGGAATGTAAATTAAGAGAGAGGGAGGGGCCATCCATACACTACTTTAAAAGGTGTTTGTCAAATCATAGAATTCCAGCATGTATTGTAGCAATATTCTACCCATGCTAACCACATAATCTAGGCCTTTAGTTGGTAGTTGGATACAGATACATTTCTGATGTTCTATTGACTGCCTCACTTTGTCCATCAGTCTGAGGGTGATAAGAAGAGCTAAAATTATATGATGCAACATTCAGATGAAACAATTCTCTTTAAAATGCACTCATAAAAGTTGGGTCCCCATCACAAACAATAGAATGAGGCATCCCATAGAGTCGAAAAATATTTGTGTTACTCCAACGGTAGTATAGGGATGAGAGTTTGGATAATCTATCTACCACTACTAAAATGGTAGTTTTTCCTCCTGAGCATGGTAACCTTCAATAAAATCCATTACTATGTCCTCCCATATTTGTTGTGGTATAGGAAGCGATTGAACTAAACCTGTTGGTGTGAGTTGGTCGACTTTATTTTGTTGCCAAGTGTCACAGCTTTTGATGAACTCCCTAATATTCTTGTTGATGCCTTTCCAATAAAAATTAATGTGATGAAGAGTTTTAATGAACCCCTTATGTGTGCTGCTATGAAACTGATTAATAATGTTACTAATGAGATTTGAGTCTTCTGGCAAATAAGTCCTTTCTTTAAAATACAAGACCCCATCTTGATAACTCTAAGGCCCCACAGCCTCGCCTCTTTTTAGTAGATTAACCAATCGTTAAAGTGTTGAATTGGTTCGAACCTCCTTTTTAATTGACTCCAACTAATTTGGACGTGCTTAAGAAACTACACATAATTCTGCTTCATTTTTTAAACTGATTCCCTCCTAGATGGAGCATAAGCTACTTTATTCTCCCTCCCCTTTCTATATTCAATTACAAAATCATAACATTAATTTATAAAGCAAATTTTGCTAAGCATCTATTGTAATCTCATGACTCCCCAGATACTTTAAACTTTTATAATTTGTGTGAACTATAAATTATTACCAAAGTAAGTAGGGCCTCCCTTTTTCAGCTGCCAACACAAGTGCTATAGTTTTTTTTCTAATAGGTTGAAAGCAAGAGATGCCAATTTTTTTGAAGTGCATGACTATAGAAAGCAATTGGTCACTCATGGAGTAAGATAGAGCCAATTCCATTTCCTGAGGCATAGCATTCCATAATGAATTTTTGAGAAAAAATTTGGCATAACCAATAACGGAACTTTTGTCATGGTTGCTTTTAAATTTTCAAAAACTTCTATAGATTGCCAGCTCCATTTAAAAGGATCCTTCTTTAGCATGTCAGTTAACAGCCGAGCTATCTTGCCTTAATTTGGAATAAATTTACGATAATAGCTTGTCAAATTGAAAAATCCTCGTAAAGCTTTTATGGTCTGCGATTTGGGCCATGCCAATATTGCTTCGACTTTATCTTGGTCTATTGCAACTCTTGCACTTGAAATTATATGACCAAGGTAATTGACCTCCCTTTGGTCAAATTGGCAATTTTCTAGCTCATTCATGAGAGCTTGGAACAAGGATGGAGCATTTTTTAGCTCGAAAGACATTACTACAAATTTGTAATGCCCTTGATGAGTCCAAAAATTTGTTTTCTTGATGTTATTAGGGTGTACTTGAATTTGATAATATCCCGAACAGAGGTCCAACTTGGTGAAATATTGTACACTGTACAACTCATCTAAGAGCTCATCAAGAACTGGTATTAGGAATTTATCTTAAATAGTCACTTTATTTAAAGATCTACAGTCTACGCACATTCTTTATGAGTCATCTTATTTTTTACTAGAATAACTTGGGAAGAATAAGGGCTACTATTGGGTCTAATTATTCCATAGGGGAGCATTCAGTGACTAGTTTTCCTATTTTGGCTTTTTGGTGGAAGGGATATTTATATAGTTTGACTGAAATAGGAACTTGGACAAGATATAAAGGAATTTTATGATCATGCACATGTACAGAAGGTAGGCCCTTTGGTTCTTTCATTACATGTTTAAACTCAACCAAAAGAGATTGAATTTGGGGTGGTAATTTTGGCGATGATGGTTAGATTTCTGAATTTTGGTGGTATAAAGTTGTAATAAAAGCCCTTCCTTCCTCTTTTTTGTGAGCTGGAGCATTTGAATATTGCTCAACATTATGATTTCTAGGGTAGATAGTCCTTGCAAAATTGTATCCTTGCCTTCTGTGTTAAACCTCATATGCATTCTAAAAAAATCCCATACTATAGGTCCTATTGTCTTTAGCCACTGAGTCCTTAAAAAAACATCATAACCTTCAAGTGGAAGTAAGTATAAGTCACAAATTATAGTAGTGCCCTTTAATTTAAATTGGACATGAGTACATTTGCTGGAGCTCGCTACCATCTCTCCTAAGGCCACCATCATTGAGAATTTTCCCTTAGAATCAGGTTGCAAGCCCACCATCCTTGCTATTTTTTCATTATTGAAATAGTGAGTGCTCCTCGAATATATAAGAATGAATATTTCTATGCCCTTTAAATTTCCCTTGACTCACATCATTTATGGAATGTGGGTGCCTATAATTGCATGTAAAGAAATTTCTAAAGTCTTTTCACTATCATCCTCCATCTTTAGGTCTCCCTCATTATCTTCTATGCATACTTAAATCACGAACATCTTCTTACAATGATGGCATAGGCTAAATTTTTCATTACATCTGAAACATAGTCCCCTCTTTCTTCTTTCATTTAACTCTTCCATTGACATTTTTTTAACTTCCACCATGGAAACATTAACATGTGTAGGACTCCTAAATAGGTTGTTAGGTTTTTGGGCCGATAAATTTTTCTTATGGAAAATTTCCTTAACCTTGTATAAACGAGCCATACCAATTTTCGACGTCAATGTGAGAAGGCAACTTGTTTGAACATCTGTACGAATGCTGATGAAACAACTCATTGAGTTTGTGGAAAGGGTCCAGCTTTTGCTAAAGCTTCTCAAAACTAATTTGATATTCTTACACTGTTATCTTCTACTGTAACTTAGTGTGCTCTCCAAAAAAAATCAAAGAATTGATTGGGGCCAAACCTTATGTAAAGATTTGTCTTAAAATCCTCCCATAATGTGATCAGCGTGTGCTGCTTAAATAATTGAAACCAAAGTTGAGCATCTCCTTTTAAGTGTTAAGATGCCAATGGAACCTGCTCTCCTTCCGGAATGTCATGAATTTCAAAGAATTGTTAGGCTCTACATATCCAGCTCGTTTGATCATCTCTACCTTCATTATGAGGGAAATCCAACTTTACTATTTTATGGGTAAAGTTATTGACGGTAGCTCCATGACTAGTAGCTCTAGTACACTCATTTTGATTGAGTGCGGATGACTGATCATCAAACTCTTTGCCAGTTTAGTTTCCCATTGATCCACGTGTACAAATAATTAATTCAACTTTTCATTTATTTGATTCAACATCTCCATCTGAACCAATGACATTGATTCCATGGCTTTCTCCACTTGCTCCATCCTTTAGTCCATTGCCAGGCTCTAATACCACTTTGGTATATTTTGGTTAGTTGAAGGATTATCCTTCCCTATGGTAATAGAAGTAGAGAAAATAAAGTGGAATTCTAGTTGCTTCAAGGGAACAAAAAAGAACCTCCATAGAAATAAATTTTCAAAGAATAAATTAGGATACTCTTCCTTCCATTCGATAGCCTTTAAATAGGCTTTATTACATTGAGAATGAAAACTGAAAATCTAAAAAATAGGAACAAACTAATTTGACTTATTCAAAATAATATCTAAGCTTAATCTACTCTTGAAAGTAGCAACGATAAAATAAAAACAAAGATAAAAAATCTAGACCATTTCAAACTTCCCAATAACAACATGTGACAAATGTCCTCAGGATTTGCACACCAGAGCAACATCCTTTAAGCCTTATTGGAAAGGCTTTGCCTCCTACATGCCCTTTACATAAAAAGTTGGCCAAAAAGTATTGTTTGATACCATTTACTTAAAAGTCCAAAAAGTGTTGTTTGATACCATTTACTTAAAAGTACCAAAAATTTGTTTTTAAATTGTAGAATTTTCATTAAAATCTAAGTTAAATCTTTATGTTTTAAAATATAAAAAAGGTCTAACATTTTCATAATTAGTTGAATAAAAATTCAAGTAACATAATTATTAATCTCATGAAAGTTTAGTCTATTAATTCTTCATCTGTCATTTTCTTAATTTATTTCAAGATATCCCATTTATATTATGTGAGGCCTAAATGACACTGTTGGGACTCAATTAACAATATGTTCAATTTGAATCATGATTTGTTGATTGTAATAGGTTTTCAATGTCTTTTATATAGAAAAATAGAAGTCAGCGTTTTAGGCACTTTGTGTGTTAGTACTTCTCTTCTTTTGTAAGACATATCTCATGGTGGCATTTTTATTTGGATTCGGATGACAACATGATAATCCCAACATAAGTACACACCTAATATTTTCATGATTGAGGTCCTCATTCAATATAAGATTTGCACCATAGATGATGGTAATATTCCTGCAACGTTCCCACCACCAAATGATACCGTAATTCAATCATTATGGAGCAAAAAAAATAAATTTTTAATTTTTAATCGAATTTCCTAAATTGAATAATGTAAAAACACAAATCCCAAAATAAAAGGTTGAAACATACCTTAGATTCTTGCGAAAATTTTTCTTCTCGAACTATTAACCATAAATTGTTTACATATCCCACCTCTATCAGTATTTATAAAATAGAGACAAAGAATTCAATATTTGAAATGATAAGGTAGAGTGTTAGTTCCCTTATATCTTCCTCCTATTTATAGAGAAAGATAGAAAAGTGACTTTTTTATTAAAATTAAATTTCTTACTTATAATTAAAATCAAATTCTAATTATAATTATATTTTAGTTGTAATAAAATAAAATATCTCATGTTTGATCTAAAAAATTTCTCAAATTTTACAATTAAGTCTAACTTAACTTAAAATTTTCTATTTTTAATTGTTTTTTACATATGACCCATGAGGTTCCTAACATGTTAATATTGATTATAAATTATAATTATAATTCATAACTAGAGTTAGATAAATTAAAATTCCTTTAGTTTGCCTTTAATTCTTTAATTAAATAATTTGCAACCATAGATCGAGATTGATGTTAGGAATATAAAGTGGTTTGACTCAATCTACCAATGCATGGTCATGATTATAATTTAATCCTTTCTTCATCCAATATTTCAATTAGACATAGATGATAGATATAGTGTCTACTCTTTTAAATTCAATCATATTTGTTCTTGTTAATTAGTAATTAATCTATTTGATATTTTAAAACACCATTTCAAGTCTCAATTTGCTCTGTCCAAAGAATTCCTTAAATCACTACTAATCAAGAATAGCAGAACATTATCTTCAATTACCTTAAAGTGACAAATTATTTATTGCCTAACTATCCCTATATGGTTCATACCATATCTAAGTACTACCAACTGAGCTATTCTAAATAGAATAGGTCCTAGGTAGCATCAAAGAATAATAATTCCCATATGAGATACTTTAGTAATTTCAAGTATAATGATCAATTATATAACCATTATAATGAGGAATTCTATAGGCATAAATAATATTCCATTTCTGGTCATCTTAATCAGCCATTTTAGTGAATTTATTCTCTAATAATGTCCTACAAGTTTGTTTAAATATCTCTATATTTTAATTAATGAAATCAATTATTTCCTTTATAGGAAAAAAACATAATGTATGCTTTTTTACCGTTTTTATCAATATCTCATCTTAATGAAATTAACGAAGAATAATTTAAGAATAATACATAAATTCAAATTGATCTCATAATTATAATTTCAATTTATATTAACTATCCCAAAGATTTTACCATTAGTATTAAAATATCAAATATAAATATAAATATAAATATAAATATAAATATAAATATAAATATAAATATAAATATAAATATAAATATATAAATATAGATAGTACCATAATTAATTATATCACAAAATCTACAACCAACAAATTAGCTATATCGTATACACCATCAATCTCCCACTTGTACCAAGCTAATTGCTTAAGTATCTTATACCATGTCACTATATAAAGAATATGCTACTAATGGGATAGTGGTTTAGTAAGAAGATTCTATAAGATTTTCTAGGGTGAGCATTTACTAAAATCTTACAACTCATATCTTAATTATCATTATAATTAAGAGAAACTACTTGCAAAAATACTTAGATCTTTGATGAGATCTTAACTCCTTGCATGCAAAATGGCTATAATGTTCTTCAGTACATTATTGTTACAACAACGCAAGGAACTATATCAAGTTCAATAATGAACTTATTAATCCAAATAATCATTTCCAATAAATAAAAAATGTATTACGACTTGATTAGCAATGACGTTAAATTAGAACATTTCCAATCTCAAAATAATATTGTTCTAAGTAACATATACTTTAACTAGAATTCTAATGTCAACGTCCATGCAACCTTGAACTCAAATATCCACTTATATATAGAATAATGGTTATCTTTAATACTTCATAAGAATTAGACATCTCAAATACTAAACACCTTTATTACATTATCTGTATACTTGGACTAGAATAGGTAAAAAAAATTCATAACTATCTCTATAGATATAATTCGTAGAAATAAATTTTTACCTTTTCAAATCAAATAAAATTTGTTTCTGGATTATCATAACTTCAACAATTAAAACATAAATTTTTCTTTGCTATGAGCAGTATATCTCTACATACACCTACTGAAGAGTGTAACCATACTCCCACTAACCTTCTTATAGACATGTCAAATTCATAATCATCTCTAAAATAAATTCTTTGAATTTATTATGAAATTGAAAATTTCAATGTCTTATAGCCTTTTGACTATAAGTCAAATGTATTAACAAAGACAATAAATTCCAATTTAGATGTATTATTATAAGATTTGAACTTCTTCAAACTTCATCTTATTCCCACTACTTATTTTGAGAACCATTATCCTATAAGTATTCATTGTAACCGATATTTTGTTCAATAGGGTTTATAAGAATATATCCAACCTTTTGGATATCTCATAAACTTCTAGTATCCAATTTAGTTTTAAACTTTTTGGATAATATACACTTAAACTAAACAACACATCCTAAAATCATTAGCTTTGGCTCTTTCCATGTCTTAAATTTCATATCTAATTTTAAATCTTTCTATTTGATTTAAAACACTATACAATATATCATATTATATTTTTCTCCTTATATAAATCTGCATTATTATGAAATTTAGTTATAGAGATATTCACCAAAGAATTTCATTCCTTATTGATAACTAAAAATTTATATTTTACCATATCAATCTCATCGAATTGCTTTGGCATTCTCAATGCTTAATTTCTACTTAGGTTTACATAACTTAAACTTTTCAAAAATTTAAATCAATATCTCATTTAATTCATATGATTATATCATATAAAGTCATTAATAACCTAATAAAATACTAATATCCATCCTTTCATGAATTTTTATTATAACTAACACCATTACATGTATAAATATAACAATTAAATATCATCATCATCCTTTAATCAAAAGTTGATTTAGTTATTATTCATCTTAACAAGTTTCGTAAGTTTTATATAATTCATAACCAAAAGGATACATATACCTTTATATATAACTTTATGATTCTCATTATATTGAATTTTGAAAAGATCTTTTTGTTTCTAGTTCTGTTTATCGAGCTTTCTTTATTAGGAAGGAAATATCCATCAAATACTATATTATCATTTAATTTTTTATAATTAATTACCATCCTTGCTTTTCCTCTACTTTGTTCTGCATGATTTCTTACCATAAAAGCAGGGGAACTATGAGGAGACTAGCTAGGTCTAATTAATCCAGAATCTAGTAATTCTTTTATTTGAATTTTAAACTCGTGTTGATCTATTTCATTATATCTCATAGGTTTAACCCTTATAATTTTAGTGTTATCTATCATATCTAGCTTAGCATATATTTGATTTTTATCCCAAAATTTCAAAGGGTTTTCTATATAACATTGTTCTAATTTTGTTGTAACTTTATCTATCGTTAAATCAAGCTATCTTAACTCTAGTTGATATTGTAAAAAAGGCTCTGTTTTTGAAAAAATCGATTTTTTGGTATATCCTATATCACCACGCTGAGCAGCGCGAGGGATAAAGGAAATAGGAAAAGGTTTAGCATATGCCATTTTGAGGCGTTTAACAGTTATCCAATGATGACATGGTGTTTTGAATAATAATTGATTAGCAATTGTATCAAATATAACTTTATGAAATAATTGTAAGAAATTATTTCCTAACAATATATCAGTACCAG